>PVIJ01002581.1:0-156575 GCA_004024925.1 Scalopus aquaticus | reverse complement strand
CCAAAGAAGAAAAGCAAATGGCCAACAGATATATGAAAAAATGCTCAACATCACTTATAATCAAGGAAATGCAAATCAAAACCACTATGAGATACCACCTCACACCTGAGAGGATGGCACACATTAAAAATACAGGCAACAACAAATGCTGGAAAGGATGTGGAGAAAAAGGAACTCTTCTACACTGCTGGTGGGAATGCGAACTGGTCCAACCACTATGGAAAGCTGTATGGCGATTCCTCAAATTGCTAAACATGGAGCTTCCATACGACCCAGCAATACCACTTTTGGGAATTTACCCAAAGGACACAAAAACACTAATCCGAAAGGATACATGCACCCGTATGTTCATTGCGGCACTATTCACAATAGCAAAGGTGTGGAAGCAACCCAGATGTCCAAAAATAGATGATTGGATCCAGGAGATGTGGTACATATACACAATGGAGTACTATTCAGCATGGAAAGAAGATAAACACATGCAATTTGCAGCGACATGGATGGAATTAGAGGGGATCATACTCAGTGAAATAAGCCAGAAAGAAAAAGAAAAATATCGAATGGTTTCACTTATAACGGGACTATAGGGAGGCCAGGTGGGAGAGAGACACTCAGCGGTGGGGGGTGGGGTGGGGGTAGGGGAGGATAAGGGCACAAAATGGAAGAGAGGAGAATACAGGGGACCATGGAGATGGATCACAGGTGTATTGGTGGTGGGCTGCCCAAGGGGAATACAAAATGTAAAAGACATAAATAACAATAAAAAAAATAATAATCTTAAAAAAAAAAAAGACTAAAGGCAAAAGAAAAAAATATATATAGGCCAGAGGGTCAGGAAGAATGCTGATAGAACTAGTAAAAACAAGGAGAGGCAGAATGTCATAGAAAAGTTTGTTTTTAATGCGTTAAATATAAAATGGCTGTGGATCATCCAAAGAGGAAAAAATTTATAAAAATGTCTAAATTATTTCCATAAAAGTGACAACTCAGAAAACTGAAGAAGACCAACATAAACAGAAGAGCTGGAGTGGAGTGATAGACAGAAAAAAAAAGGGAAGCCAGAAAGCTTTTCAAAAAGTGTTTGAGCGGCCAATTGTTCAAAAAGTTAAATAGAGTTAACTATGCAATTACCAATTCCACTCCTAGGTATAGTCCCCAGAGGACTAAAATCATTATGGCCATACAAAAACTTGTACATGCATTTTTATAGGAGCATTATTATTCATAATAGCCAGAGTGGAAATAGGTCAAACGTCCATTATGGATAAATAAAATGTAGCACAGTCATACAATGGAATATTATTCAGACATAAAAATTCATGTTGTACTGGCACATACAACATGAATGGACCTTGAAAACACTGTAAGTGAAAGAAGCGAACACAAAAGGCCACATATTATCTGATTACATTTACTTGAAATGTCCAGGGGAGGCAAATCTTCAGAGACACAAAGTACTTGCCAAGGAACAGGTAAAAAGAGAAGGCTAGGAAGTGAATGCTAATAGGAGTTGGGTTTCTTTTGGGGGTGATGGAATTACATATTGGTGATAGTTGCACAGTTCTGTGAATAGTCTAAAAATCATTGAATTATACACTTTGAAAGGGTGAATTTTATATGTGAATTATATCGCAACAAAAAAAAAGTCATAGAAAATGAACGAGGACTAAAAAAATGTCACTAATTTGGGTGATAAGTCACTGTGAAGAAAAAAATGATGAGATCATTCTTATAGAAGAAGTTGAGAGCAGGTTAGTACAGTCAAGAGAAACACAATTTTTCATTGCTAAAAACACTAAACTATGTATTCTTCAACTGTCTGTCCCAGGAATTTGAACCAGTTCCAAAATCACCTAAGTAAGGAATGGAGAAAAGATTTTTGTCAGTTCTTAATTAATTAATTCAATAAATATGCGTTGGGTAATAATCATGTATAAATACAGGAACTGATCCTAAATGCAAATTTTTATAACCTAAATTGGATCAATTAATTAGAGAACAGGAATTTGATCTCAAACCTGGAACATTCAGTTTACTTAGAAAACATGATTGCTATATCCCACAGGGCACAGGATGGTGCAAGGTACACAGGAAGCCCTCAGACATTTGTTGAATGAAGGAATGTTGACAAGCAAAAGTGTTGCCTTCTTTGAGTGGCTCCATACATTCTAAGAACAAAAGGTGATAACAGTTAAAAGAATGTGCAGTAAACTGTGTGCACTGGTGGTTATTAAAAAAAGGAAAGAAGACCCATGCATCACTGGAAAGGAGAAGGAAGATGTAACCAAATGTTAGATCTTGTTGGTTCAGGTTTTATACTTACATAACATACAGTTGTAATAGATCTTGAAATTGCTAAAATGAACTGTTGCATGGTGAACTCTCTAGCTCCTAATTCTCCTTCCTCTAATAAAATCACTGTTTTTATTACAGAATTTTTTTATTACTCTGAATGTCTCAGGAATGTAACCCTTGAATTTCAGCAAAACAGGCTATAACTGAAGCACTGGGGACTAGAAATGTGAAAAAAGGACAAGGTTTCTGACTTGAGGAAGCTAAGAACTGAGGTTGTACTGTATCCCCATTTTACAGATGAGAAACTGAGGTTCAGGTATGTTAAACAATGTTCCCATGGTCACCTTTACCTAGTTACTAAGAGGTGAGATGAAATTTGAATTTAGCTGGACACAAGTTGTATATAGACTTTCCCCAAGTCAGTACTAAATTCTGTTACAAAGATTTGCTTTAGCAGATATTTCTTCAAGATTATGTTGGCATTTTTAATCTCCCAAAAGGGTTAAGGAATAACTTTCTTTTTCAGTATTTGTTGTCTCACTTTACTCACATCCATATTAACATTAGGAGTAGTAAATGACTGACAATCTTTGGAAAACATTACATTCTTTAAGAAGCTGACAAGAGATCAAAATAATTAGAGACAGTCCAAGGGACACTTCATGAACTATAGTCAGCCTGTGAGAAGACTGTGCACAACCCCTGGACAAGTCCTAGCTCTTCTGTACTGCTTCTGTGATCTTATTTAGTTCATCAAGAATTATTTATTTTATGTCCCAAGGGTGCCTAGCACGACTCAGATTTCTTTAGCGACGCCTTTTATTAAGCTGAGATGGCTTTTCAGCCACCTGAGCCTGTTTCTTAGCATTGAGATGTTCCTGTCACTGGCACATCTAAAGTTGGCAATCCCAGCTTGTCTCAGGTAGTTCAGGTAGTGCAATTAACCTAGGTGCTAAGACATATATCTACTTTTATTTCTTTTGAGTTCAGAGACTATCTGTTTCAAAGGGAATTAGAGTGCTTTGAACCATTTTTTCCTACTTATTCCTTAGAAGGAACATGGAGGTAAGCGCCACATCCTTACCTTGCCAAGTGGACAAAGAGATTAATGACTGACTCAACTCATATAGTATATCATATTGAAGGTGCTAGAATGACACCAATCTGGCTGTCAACTTCTAATTCAGTTTCTAACACACATGACCAGTAGCTCTTAATCTTTGTGTTCACAATATACATTTAATTCTAGCTTACTGGGCACAGATTTTGAAGAGATTTTTAAGAGTCAAAACAAAAATAAAGTCAGCAAAAATAAAAACACAATCACTATTACAATAAGACACTGTCCCACAGCATCCATCTGGTGGCCTTTGGTACTAGGTCAATGAGCAGAACTGTTCTCCTGCCCTGACTATATGCTCACCAATTCACCAAGTAACTTCTGACAAACTCAAGGAACACAAGCTCACTATTTGAGTCTTACCTGTTACTCCTACCAATTTGTACCCGGCTGTAGAATATAGTGTGTGACTACCTCAGTCCCAAAGTCAACCTGATATCACAGCAACAGCTTTAGCAATATATACAGATCAAAACCAGTGCACTAGGCAGTGCAAGAAGTAAGTGTGCCTTCAAGAAAGCAAAAGCTGCCTGCTCAGTTAAGAAGTCAACTCTTATTGTATGGTTAATTTATACTTTAATATAACATTACTGGGAAATAAGCAATTGACAAGCAGCGCTAAGGCTCTCATTAAGGACTGTATCCTTCTTTATAATAACAGATGACAGCCTCCACGATGGCCAGGAAGAGACAGCTGCTCTCATCTAAGGAAGTCAAAACCAGAAAGACATTGTACTTCCCCATGAAAGTTTGTTGAAGGAAAAGAGGCTGTGTGAATTTGGCTTCAGTAGTAGGACCTTCAGGTGTGGTTAAGAGACACAGGAAAACTAGAGACAAGCAAAAACTTGCATTTTTGCAACTTGATCTATCATAGGACAAATATTTTATGCTCCCATAGAATCAACCCGAGTACCTGGAGGAGAGGATAAAACAAGCGCGGAAGACTGAATGCATTTTTAAAAAGGAAGAAGGTTTTCTTAGCAGCAAACAATCCTATTATTATTTTTTAAGATTTATTTATTTATGCATGTAAGAGCTAGGGTGTAGGCCAGAGGTGTGTGGGGGGTTGAGCGGATTCACCAGAGACAGAGTGGGGAGCAGACCAGGCAGATCAACTGAAGTACATTAGTGAGGGGAGCAGTGGGCGAGACAGGAGAGGTCTGCTGTGCCATGTGGGAAGCTCCCTGGCCAGGGATCGAACTCAAGCTGCAGTGACTGCCTATAGCTTTATAGTGCTGAGGCTTAACCAAACCCCTGCGCCACCAGGGAGGTCCAGCAAACAATTTTTAAAAGAAAGAAAGAAGTGAAGTATTTTAGGTCCTTCTGCAAAGTGGTATATTAACCCAGCTAACTTTAAACCTTAGACAACCTAGCTACCAGGCAGTCTCCAGGGCCCAATGCCAGGTATGATTTGCAATACAAAGGATTAACCATGATTAAAAGAATTCACAAATCTTTGGTTTCTCACAAGGCAGCGATGTCCTGACTCCTTGATATTTCCTAATGTCCAACATTTAAGAACATCAAAGCCAAAGGAGAACATAAGAGAAAATACTCAACATCTTAATGGCTGGGTCTTAGGTAGAAAAAGGAACAGGGAAGAATGAATTTCTCTGGGAGGTAGATGGGACCTTAATCTCACCCTGTATTAGTTTCAGTATTCTTTGACTCAATCTATTTACAGATAGAAAAATTTCCCCATCACAAACTGCCCAATGAAGAAAGAAAAAAAAAGAAGGTATAAGAGGAGCTATAAGGATTCAATCTGTCAAAACTAGAAAGCCCATAGACTTAAATTTCCAACATTTTCCTTTAGATTGGGCCCCTGTGGTCATTCCCAGTTTGATAGTTTGTTTCAGTTACACTCCCCATACAAAAGTTAGGAGTTATGTAAAACTGAAAAATAGTCTAACCAATTAGACTATTATAATCAGTATTACTTCTTTCCATAGGAATTCCATAATTTCTTGCCAGCATATACTTTTTACTTCTACTTTAAGGTCTATGATCTGCAGAGGGGTGGAATAGGCAACTGTAGCACTCAAAATAAGGAGGCCAAGAAAAGCAGCTTTTAATAAAGGATATTACAAAATATCAAGACTACGATGGCTTTTTTCAGGATTTCTAAACTCAAAACAGTTTTTCTACAAGTGGTAGCAAAGAGCACTATATAAAGATGGCTGCATTAATCTTCAGAAAAAAAAGTCCCTCTTCCACATAGCATCACAAAGGAAAAGGTGGGAAACTCAACTTGGTGCCTGAAAACAAAGTCTAATAAGTCCATGCTAATCAAATCCAAAACAGAGTACCTGAAAATAATGGTAGCAAGGAGCCAAAAGTATACATGAAGCTGTCTGTCAATCTTTCCTTCAGCACTATAATCCCCCACTTCCATGGCCAATTCCTTTGTCACTTCTACCCAGTGGCAGCTTCGGTCTTCTATGGAAGTCTTAGGGTTGGCAGTTTAATGGGTGGGTAGGGGCAAGTCAGGTCTTGAAGCTGCCAGCAGAATATGCTCACTGTTTTGACTTAGATGATACATTTTTAGGGATGGCTTAGAGTTTGATAATAAGCAATAGACAGGTATTGAAAGATTCCCAAGCTAACTTTAGGTATTGGGGCTGCTTCTACCACATAGGACCTTAAATTCTTCCTAGGGAAACAAAGATTAGAATAGCTGAAAATATTCATGTAGTCTCTACATCTAGAACATGGGAGTGGAGAGACCCATCATGTGAAGCAAGTTATTTCAGCTCTGCACTGATATTTTCTATTTTAGTTAATTTACCTAGTAAGCAATATAACATGTTACCACTTTTCCCCAGTCACCTCTTCAGCAGAATCAATGAAAATACTTAGAAAATACTTTAGGCTCTCAGTTGGCTTATGCTGTTTTGCCTTAAAGAAAATCAAGTTCTACTTCTGAGAACCATGATAAGGGAAATGAAAGGTAGGAGGGGAATGTGACTCAAGGAGCTAAGGCAGGAGAAAGGAAGGAGGCTGGCTAACTCTCATCACCATAAACTCTAACCTTTTAGTAGGCAATAAAGATAAGCTCACATTTTCTTTGGGGAGAGATCCTGCCTTTTAGATTAAAGGATCTACATTTCCATTCTCAGGGCCTTTCTTTCTTCCCAGGCACACCCCAGCTCCACCTCCTCTTAGAAGTGGAATCTACATTTCCCCCATCCCAGGCTAAGCAGAGGTATGTTACTTCTCTTCATTTCCCAGTAGTAAACATGGCCACACCTACACATCTCAAGCTGTGGCAGCAGTTCCCTTTCTGCCTCACGGGCATCTCATAAGGACAGGGCAAAGAGAGGGTTAGCAGCACACTAAGCCAATGGCTGCCCAGCTGAACATCCCACCAGTCATTGAGAGGACTCTTAAAAAATATCAGAGTCCTAAATGAAAGACCATTTAATAATGTTGAATTTGTCTCAACTGCCCTAAGGCCCAATTAACACTTTGTGGTCCGCTCACGTATTAGTACGTGTTTTTGTCACCAGTATCAGGTGGCTGCTCACGTATTAATACGTGTTCATCTAGCCTCCGGTTTTTCACGCCACGGTGGATTTATTTGGAACTATTAGGAGCTATTTCTTTGATCGTACTCAGTCTAGAAGCTTTACACATTGTTTTGGTGAAAGTGTAAGGTGTTTTATGAGAGATATTACAGTTTTTTTAATATCCAGTAGTTCAGGAGTAGTGTGTTTTATTGAATGCTTATACCATTCATGCGGTGACACCGAAAATGGCCAGCCCAAGGGCTAGTAAATTTAAAGGGCACCAGCACACAAAGTGTTAAAGAATTTACTTGGGTATGCTATCAAATAATTTTATTTATTTTTTTTTTATTTTATTTTTTATTTCTTTTTTTACATACAAGCTGGGGTACAGGCCAGAGGCGTGGGGCGGCGAGAGGGTTCACCAGAGACAGAGCGGGGAGCAGAACAGGCAGATCAGAAATACACTGCTGAGGGGAGCAGCGGGCGAGGCAGGAGAGGTCCGCCGCACCATGTGGGATTCTCCCCTGGCTGGGCGTCGAACTCGCGTCACCGCTGCCGACAGCTCCACAGCCCAGCGCTCAACCGCTGCGCCACCGGGGAGGCCCCTCTATCAAATAATTTTTGACCATTCTCATTAACAAGGACAAGAAAAAGCTAAGTTCTGTGCTTGAGAAGAACTTAATTCAGTTGAATAGCTTCTCTCAACCATCAGTAAAAAGATGAAGTGCCACAGTGATCGGGCACACATAGATCCCCTGCCTTAGCTTTTAGGAACTATCCTTACAAGTTGCTTCTGTTAAAGGAGCTGCAGATTATAGATGATGCCACCAGTACAGGTTCACTTACAGACAATTTAGTAAGTGCTCGCACAGTTAATTCTGTCAGTTTTACTCCTACACAGAAATACACGTGGCCCCTAGGGGCCCAACCACCCACAGAGCTCTTTTGCAGATCTTTTTATCCTCCAGCAAGCACACAGAAATAGAGGGCTATAGCCCAGAAAACACCCAAGAAAAAGAAAGGTAGTTTCTCTAAACGTTATGTCTAGAATACCAGGATCTAGCTTTCTATTTAGATGTCATTTCCAAATTCACTTCTTTCTAAATAATCTATGTAATAATCTAAGAAAGCTGTTTCTTGGAAGTCCCAAATCCATACATCCATATCCCTTGGGATGCTGAAACTCTCATGTCCATAAAACCAATTTATTTAGGGTAAGTAACTAGACTACCTTAGATCTCAAAAATCTACTTAGTGTGACAGAATGTTATAGAAATGGCCCCTGATTCACCCCTCCTTGTGTCTATGCCCTCGCGGAGTCCTCTCTGTGTGAAGCACAAATTAGCTTACTGGTGAACAGAAAAGAGAACAAATCATCTTGACTAAGGGCAACCAGCTTGCCAATAGCCAGGTTTGTGTGTCAAGTCACCGGTATTCATTTTCTATGGTTACCATACCAAATGTGACCACAAACGTAGTAGCTTGATGTAGATATACCTCTTCCAGTTCAGCAGATCAGAAGAAAAACAACAGGTCTCACGGGGCTAGAAATCAAGGTGCTGGTTCTTTTCTGGAGTCTCTGTTTCCTTGTTCATTTGAGCTGCTGGCAGAATTCCATTTCTAACTTTGTAGGGCTGAGGTCCTTGTTTCCTATCTGAGGCCATTTCCATTTTCTATCAATGTCTCTTAAACCAACCTTTTTGCCTTTCTTTTTCACTTTTTAGGGCTTGTGTGATTGTACTGAATCCACCCAGATAATTCAGGATAATCTCCCCATCCCACAATCTGTGACTTTAATCACATCTGCAAAGTTCCTTTTGCCACATAACATATTTAAAGGTTCCAAGGATTTAGGTGTAGAGATTTCTGGAAGCCAATATTCTGTTTACCACACCAACCAAGATCATCCAAACCAGCCAAAGACCCAACGAACCACAGAGAGCAGCAAAGTCGGCCCAGACTAGACGAACTGCACACTGACCTACGACTTGTGAGAAACAATAAATGCTGCTCTATGTTAGTAAATTTTGGGGTGCACTGTGAGGCAGTAAAAACTAATACACTGACCAAAGCTCTACCACTTCCAAGGTGTTAGGCTCAACCCACCCCTCCCCAACAATAAGGGCGCTGTGAAGAATCTCAGCGAAGATGTGTGACCTTGGAAAGAAGCTCATGTCCCCACTACCCAGACGGGCCGCCAGCAGCCCGAATGCACCTGCAAGGCCAGCAGCTTCAAATGGAGTTGCCCCCACCCTTGGAATTCCTTCACCCCGAATAAACTCCCGCCCCCCTGGTTGCTGGGTGCGACTCCACAGACCCCGGCCTGGGATCTGTGAACCTCGCCTGGGAGTTGCTAATAAAGGCCTCTTTATCTTACAATCCTCTCTGTTCCTTGCCTTCTTCTATCGCTCAACCTTACACAAGGGATCTGTGCAACACTTAGCCCAATAAACATGGATCTTTTCCTCTTCTCTGCCTTAGTTCAATGGGCAAGACTAAGAAATCACTGAGGGTTTTCTTTTCTCTAAGTCATAAAACAAAATTATGAAATTCATTTCTTCCTCCAGTTCATATCTAAACATTACTACTGAAATTTAACCAAAGTCAGCGTTAATTACCTCAACAGAACCATAGCGGGGCTTTCTGAGCCACCACTAAGCTACATATTTGAAGCTACATAAAAATGTTAGAAATCTAAGGCAAAAATTTGAAAGAGCTACCTTTTGATAACGCAAAAGCTGTTGATGGAAGAAGGAAATTTCACTGCCATCCAACCACCTCTCCTCTATGGATAAAGACCCATAACAATTTGGGGGCCAGACTCTAAGGGGACTCTAACCTTTCATTAGCCAAAAACATTTTCTCAAATGGGTTCTCCTTCAAATATGCTGATACTTAAAGGTCTGGAAAACTTCAGCAGAAGGAAAATGCCAATAGCAAGTTAATGTCCTCTTGGCTCTTTTGGCTGACTTCCATGTGCCTGGGTCTTGCCTATTAATTGAATGCTATTCGGATTCCATCTCAAAAACAAATGAGGATGGAGACCAGAGGCCTGCCTTCCCCAGACTGATAAGAGCAGCACAGTGCAATTATACCCAAACAGCTTTGTTTTGGAATGTAATCACCGCCCCAGCCTTCTTCCCAATGGGATGGCAACAGTGTAATTACCTCTTCAGGATTCATTGTTTGGGAATGTAATTCTTCTACAAGGCCCTCTTTCCAGGGGAAAGAAGCTGCAACAAGAATACAACAGAATTCATAGCCCCCTCCCCAGCAGCAGTCTTGTGAGCCAAATTATTTTTGTTCTCTTAAATTAAAGCCAGAGTTTAGATTTCAGCCTGTTTTTCCACCAAGGAATCACCAATAACCATGATAGTTCTACTAAAAAGTCCCAATCTAAAGCTAGACTACTTGAGTTTAATTCCCACACTTAAATACTAGCTGTGGTCTTGGGTGAATTATTTCATCTCCTTATGCCTCAGTTTCTTTATTTGAAAAGATGACTAATAACTGGAATATTGTGAAGATAAAGTGAATTAATGTATGAGAAATGTTTAAAACAGCATTGGGCATATAGGAAGCATTTTCAGGTTTTTTTTAGCACATTTGAAGCACCATCCATAGCCGCTACATTATGCAAATGTGATCTAACACTAGCTCATGGCCAAGTCTAAGCTGAATGACTATGTTCTCCCCCGCCCCAAACTTCTTTTGCCAGTGCAGAGTAAGGGGCAATGTTTTGAATCATTTTAAATGCCACTGAAGAAACTATCAGTGCCTGAGCTATTTGCCTGGGTGAAAAGTCCATTTTAATAGGCAGGAGTGGCTCTATATTTCCATATTTCCTTTCATTTATGTAACCAGTTCAAGGGAAACTATAATAAAGAGATCATTGTGAAATCTTGCTGTTGTGAAAATCAGTATTACCAAAAGCAGCCATTGGCAATATGGCAGATTCTAGAGAAAAATCACCAGATTTATTTACGAAAATAAACATTTCTTCACAGTCTATAGAACACCCGCTTCCCTAAAAAATAAGTATTTTGTGCCCATGAGAACTGTGACCCCCGACCTCTGGTCCAGCTTTCCCTCTGGTACTTTGTAGCCTTGACCAGTTAAACACTTGGCTTAAGGAGGAGTATTTTTTGGCTTGTGCTTTGCCAGTCATGAGTCACAAGAATAAAAATCATGAGTCTGTTTGCCAGACAGTCCCTAAATATATAATCCCAAAACTCAAGATGGTAGGAGGGAAAATGGGCCCCTACAGCAGTGAGTTGGGCTTAGGAAACCCAGGGGACTGGTTTTGGTAGGCCTAAAATGTAAGAGACTGTGCCTAAAGTTTAACTATCTGACTCTGGGGTGACACTCAACACTTGGCCAAAGAACCACCACCACTGAGTCTCAACATTCCAAAAGGTCCCTGGTAACACACCTTAGGCGCTCCTACATCATGGCTTACACCAAGATCTCCATGCTTACTCTTGGCTTCCAAGTGGGTGGCACAAGGACCCTGGGGGAAGAGCTGGCCTGTAGATTAGCAGGTGTGAAAGAAAGGAAATTAACACCCACAGGTTGGTTCTACTTTGGTAGAAAGTGTGAGAGGTGCTGTCTGGCAGTTCCTATGGCATTTCCAGCCAGTTTGCAATAAATGAGGTTGGAGGACATGAAAAGGGAAAGAGAAAGAAAAGCTAAGTGAGCTCAGAGTTTTAAAAAGGAGGAGGAAGAAGGTTAATATGTATTATTAGCGTTCAGCACTTATGTTGATGACTTGGGTAGATGAAGTAGATGGGACAACCAAAAGGAAGATTCCACATCTTTCCAGGAGCTGCAGGAGATCACTAATCTTAAATAGAGGTATGGCTGTTGCCTCCACTGGAAAATGCACGCTTTCACCTCACATTTAACATCTTCTTTCCTTACATCTCCTCTGCAGATTTCTGTACCATTCTATCTTTGTACGAAGGGGTTGCAAAATACGTCAAAGCACACACCAATCCTAACTTAAGAAGAGAATTAAAGGGATTCTGACATTAGAGTGGGTCATTAAAGATCAGAGGGCATCTTCAGCTGGTATCTACAAAATGAGTGGTATTTCTAAGGCACGCACACCACAAGACTTAAAATTTTGAGATCACTCCAAGTCTAAGAAAGTCCAGAGTAGAGAGAAGTTAAAGTAAATAGTGATGCCTCGATCCAGACATGTTGCTGCTAACATTTCTGTTTCAGGAAGAGGAAATAAATTGGGTAAGAAGGTGGAAGAGAGGGTATAGGTTCATTTTCCCTGGAAATGAACCTCCTCACAGAGCTGAAAAGGACCTGTTTGAGCACAAAAACTTAATGGACTTTATTTTCTACTACAAAAAATGCCACTTGGTTCTTAGTGTTCACAGTCAGCTTTCTGCTTATATTTCTCCTTCAGTACAATACCCCCTGTCCTATAGCTGTTTTTGAGCGTAACAGGTGATGGTAAACTTATGGAGGCAGAGAACATGTCATGGTTCATCTGGGTGCTGTTCTATACCTAATATTATATCATGCAAACAACAGGAACTCAATAAATGTTTATACCAGCTAAGTACTCTGTAGGTAATTACAAATTCATTAATTTTCCCCCATTACTAACAGCTTCAGATCAAGAAGTATTATATACCACGGGCTTTACCAGCACCAGCATATCTTAGTTTCCAGGGTGTACACCCTCTAATATATTACCAAATCATCTCTTCCCATGTCTCTGCTTCTGTTCCAAGATAAATGAATTAATCTAGAATTTTTAAAGTGTACCAGCAACACCTAGAAGACTCTTTAAAACACAAATTCCCTGGCCCCACAATTAGTTTTTCTGATTCAGTGGGTGTGGGGTAGGGCCAAGAATTTGCATTTGTAACAAGCTCCCAAGTGATGCTACTGCTATTGTTTCAGGAACTATACTTTGAGGATCACATGTTGCCATGGTTACATAGGAGCAATCACTTGGTCTGCTGAGTAGATGCTTATTTCATCAGCACAGGTCCTGATAGAGGATAGAATGGGGATTTTGAATGCAAGCTATGTGGTTCCTCTACTGGCTTGGGGGAAAGGCCTACAATGGTGGAGACACTAGAAAGTACAATATCAATACAAGGACCTCAGGACAGGCCCCCAGATTCTTTAACTCACTGACCACAGCAAAGGGGTGAAAGTTCTACTTGGGATCCAAGAAGAGTATCTTTGGAAAAGAAGGCAAAATAATAATAAAATAATTGATCTCTCAATTTGTGAGAGATCAGCAAGGTTGTAAACAATGAGACTAGCAGAGCATAGACATAGCACAACCCCTTAAATTCATAATAAAAAAATAAAAATAACGATAGTAGTTAAAATCTATCACTTACTGTCTGCCCAAAATTACTATTCTGAGTGTGTCACATATGTTAACTCATTTAATTCTCAAAACAACCCTCTGAGCTAATTCTTGTTTGTTTTACAGATGAAGAAACTGAGGGCCCCCCCAAAAGGTAAAATAAATTATCCAAGATTACACTCCTAGGAAATAGCAGATACTTGAACCTATGCAATCTGACTCGAGAGTCCAAAATCCCAGAGATTCTGCCATACTGCCTCTCAACTATACAGTGCAAAAGACAGTTGTCTTCCCAAGCTCCAGTCACTCATGCTCACAGACCCACTCAAAAGATGAATGGGAACACATTCAGAGTTTCTTCAAATTGTACCAAAAGCCATTATTTTTTGGTCCAAACCCAGGTTTGAGCTGCACTCCCTTTAGCTAATCCATCAGGATTGGCAGTTAAAGTGCCAGGGGAGTCATTAAATTTTTAGTGGCAGGTTCAAAACAAAACATAGAAAATCAAGCCACTCCCTGGCTAGACTGTATGTTCCCTAAGGACAGAAACTTTTAATTATTTTATAAAACCCAAAGTGCCCTGGAAAATGCTAAGCGTTTAGAATGCATGATGCTCTTTTCAAAGTGACAGTATAGAAAGGGCAGGGGGGTAAAACTTCAGTGGGGAAAGATCAAGAGGAAATTTCCCTGGGGAAAGAGAGACAGAGGCATAGAAAAACTCAAAGACATAAAAGAACAGAAAAGTTCACTTACAATGGCCCAATATTTTCCTCAAAAGAAGTCGAAGAAGCATAGGCAATTGAGCTTAGAAACTAGGATCTGGGTTCTCAATAAACACAAATCTCACTAATGGTATGAGGAGGGTTGGGGCAGAGAGGACACCAAATGAGTAAAAAGTCCTGTGTGCTGTAAGGCATTTGTGAAGGCTGGGATCTCTGGGAGGGCAGGGTTCTCTGCCTGTATTTATTACTCTATTTCCCAGGCAACCAAGCCAGTTCCTTATCGCCTTCACTTTTATCACTGGAGCAGAATGAAAGGTAATTGGGTTAATTATTAAAGCAGCACTAGCTAGTACCACCACCACTAATTGTCCATTTATCTGAGGTTTATAAACAGCCATCTTAATTGGTGTTGAGTTGGAATGTGCCACTCACTCTGTTTGCCTGGCTACTGGGTACCAGAGAGGTACAGAATGTGGAGATAAAGGGTCCAGCCAAGGAGATAAAGAGTTCAACACTAAATTATTATCTGTTTCTTTTTTTTTTTTAAGATTTATTTTATTTTATTTTTTTTTTATTTATACATACAAGTTGGGGCACAGGCCAGAGGCGTGGGTCGGCGAGAGGGTTCACCAGAGACAGAGCAGGTAGCAGAACAGGCAGATCAGAAACACACTGCTGAGGGGAGCAGTGGGCAGGGCAGGAGAAGCCTGCCGCGCCATGTGGGACTCTCCCCGGCCGGGCGTTGAACTCGCATCGCCTGCTGCCAACAGCTCCAAAGCGCAGCGCTCAACCAGTGCGCCACCGGGGAGGCCCTATTATCTGTTTCTGTTCATATACACTTAAGTATGTCACGATAGTCCTCAACTGTATTCACTATTACTCATCTTTTCCAGATTTGCTAATTCAAGTGAAGCTCTGCCAAGCAATTTGTTATATTAGAGAGCTATGATATTGGGTTGAGAAATCAGACTAATTCCTAAAAGTCAGCAAGCCCAAGGCCCCTAATGCCCTCTCCAGTTGGCTAAACTACCTGAGAGAGGCCTATGAAAATAATTTCCTAAGGTACCAAGCAAGTAGGGAGCATCTAAGACAGAGGAACAGTGTTTCTACACGAGATGAGAGAGACTTTCTTTTTGCTCATTATTTGCACGTAGAATGCAACAGATTTATAGGTAATGTACTCACTTTACTCATTTATTATTTCTAATAGTTTTAAAGTGCAGTCTTTAGGGCTTTCCTATATATTTTATCATATTATCTGCAAATAATGATAGTTTCATCACTTCTTTCCAAATCTGAATTCCTTTTACTTCTTGTTGGCTAATTGCTCTGGCTAAGACCAGAATTAAGACTATATTAAATCAAAGGGGTAAGCGTGAACCACCTTATTCCTGATCTTAAACAGCTTTCAGTTTTTCACCATTAAGTGTGATATTAGCTGTGGGTTTATACTATATGGCCTTTATTATGTTGAGGTATTTGCCTTGCATGTCCATTTTATTTAGTTTTTATCATAAATGGGTACTGAGTTTTGTCCAAGCTACATCTATTAATCTGATCATATAATTTTTTTTGTCCTTCCTTTGTTAATGTGGCATATTAATTTAATTTTAGATTAGTGTATGTTGAGCCATCCTTGCATCCCTAAAATAAATCCCACTTGGTCATGGTGTATGATTTTTTTTTTATTGTACTGTTGAATTTGGTTTGCTAGTATTTTGATGAGAATTTTTTATCTATTTTCATCAGAGATAGTGCTCCGTAATTTTCTTTTTCTGTGGTGTCTTTTTCTGGCTTTGGTATCATGGTTATGTTGGCTTAATAAAATATGTATTTTCTCTTACTCAGATTTTTAAGAGTTTGAGAAAAATAGGTATAAGTTCTTCTTTAAAGGCTTGGTAGAATTCAATAGTAAAACCATTTATCTAGTGCTGGGCTTTTCTTTTTTTGGAAGATTGACTACTGTTTCAATTTCTATACTTGTGATCATTCTATTCAAGTTTTCAGTTTCTTCCTGTTCAATCTTGGTAGGTTGTATTGTCCTAAAATTTTATCTATTTCTTCTAGATTATCAAATTGATTGGCAACTAAAATTTATGTTGTTGTTCATATTAGTTTTTTTATCTTTTGTATCTGTTGTGATTTTTCCTCTTCCATTTTGGATTCTATTTATTAGCATTTTCTCTCTTTATTTCTTTGTAAGCCGAAATAAGGTTTGTTGATTTTAAAATTTGTTTAAAAATACTAACATTCATATGGAACTAGTTAAAGCCATCTTGAGAAAAAAGAAGAAAAACTGAGGTATCATGTTACCTGAATTCAAATTCTAAAACAAAGTCACAGTAAACAGTATGGTAATAGAATAAAAATAGACACAGTGGATCAATGGAGTAGGATCAAGAAGCCAGAAAGAAAATACACACATACTGATACAAACTATGACAAAGGAGTCACAACTATACAATTGAGGAAGGAGAATCTCTTCAACAACAGGTGCTGGGGAGACTGGATATCCGTATCACGTGCAAAAGAATGAAACTGGGATCACTCTTCAACTTTTTGCACAAAAATAAATTCAAAGTGGATTATTACGTAAGACCCACAACCATAAAGTACGTAGAAGAAAACATAGGTAATACATTCTGCGATAGTAACGTTAGAGATGCCTTTGGGGACTTAATCCCAGTGGCAAGGGAGATGAACACAAAAATAAATGGGATTGCATCAAATTAAAAAACTTCTGTAAGTGAAAGAACACCCTCTCTAAACAACCAATGGGTCAAAGAAGAGATCCTAACACAAATTAAGATGACTGGGCACAAAGCCATCACTAGCCTAGGATGCTCAACCAGAGCCCAATGACCTGTAGCTAGGAGCAAGAAAATCCTGACACTTCCCATTGATTTTAATCAAAATAGTAAATTAAGTACATCAGGCCCACATCTGCTGGGAGCAGATGCTCATTAGGATGAAAGGCAAAAAGATTAGGCAGGGCAGATAACTAATACCCTCTATTACCCAGGTCCTATCCCTCACAAGTTTTTTTTGTTCTTCCAATAATTACCGGGAAGATATCAAATGCCATGCAAAGGGCTTCTCATTTCACTTTTATAAGATCTCAAACATGAAGAAAAATATTACAAGCTTTAGAATCTTTTGGGAGATACTCCCTACTTGAACTCAAGCAAAACATGGCACAGAAGACAGAAGAGTTACTGTGAGTCAAGGAGAGAGACCTGGTTTCAAGTTAACATCGGGCAACTGTCAACTTCTCCAAACCTCAATTTTCTTTCCTGCTGAATAGAAATGTACCAGGTACCTTACAGGGTTGTCACAGTGATAAAAGGAGATAATGCATGGGAAAGCACTGAGGACAGTGTCTGGCTCACAGTAGGCAGTCTTCATTTTCTTTTTTATCGTATGCTGTTACTACACAGAGCTAGAGCTGTCTGCTAAAAAGTCAGCAGGGGGAGCTCCCCAGACTTTTGTTTCCCCCAAAATATACCTGGTAGAACTGCAGCTTTAAACGTATTTGTACTCCTATAAGTACAGATTCAGAATTTGTGTTACTGAAGAGGCATAGCATAGGTGGATGGAGGCTACCAGGAACCTACAGACTTGTGGGCAATGCACCAAGATAATGTGGAAGAGATGAAGATTAACAGACTATCAAAACACTTCTCAGTAGTAGCTTCTGTTTCCTATTAACCCTCTCACGCTCTTATGGGAGGAAGTGGGCAGAATGGATCTCAATTTTCTACAAATCCATTTTTGTTGATGACTCTGAAGGACTCTCACTAGGATTCACTGGAGACTCATTTGCCACCATAGCGCTGGTGATGCCTCCTAATATTGCAGTTGCATATATGCTTTGTCCCTCCATGTCTGCCAAGTTTCCAAGCAAACACCATTCACTATACAAGTTCTACATTATGTTTGAAGCTAGAACCAAACAGCAAGATTGAGGTATGGCCAACTATATAGACCTGGAGCTACAGGAAGGCAGGGACCACATCCCTCTTATTCATTCTGGTAGCCTAGAACATGCCTGGCACATACACAGCTATGCACCAAATATCTGTTGAATGTAACACTCGTCAACAGTGAGATAGTTACTGACTTAAAAAGGCCCGAATCTGTAGTATCTTGGTGTGCTGAACATTAATATAACTCTGAAAATTTTTTATTAGCTCTCGTTTCGAAGATATTTCATATAATTTATCTGGTATGTTTTACCGTGTAAATTGATCAAATAGGACTGCAACGACATCCTAAATCAGCCTAGAATGATGTAATATTGCATCGCATTGTGTAATACCATAATGCACATATCATCCAGAGCTGACTGCATCATTTTCTGATGCAATGCAATACTACTGCCAGGTGGCTGCTGAAGTAAGCTGACGTCAGCAGTGCACTATATATAGCCCTGTCAGAAAGGTTAAGCATTGAAAATATTTCAGACTTTGTGTAAGACAGTTTAAGCTACTGTTTCATAGAACTATTATGATTTTAACCATATAGGCACAATACAGAACAGTAATGCCTCGAAAGTGCGTTAATGCGTAGACAATTTCTGCTCTATTTGTGGGGAAGTGACATTTGCCAAACAGAAGAAAAAGTATCACTTCTCAAGTGAAGAAGGCTTATCATCTTTACATTGGATGCAAGGTTGGTGACCAAGACAAGCCTTGGGCCCTGCAGATATGCTGTGCCACATGGACAACACAGCTTTCACAGTGGTTAAATGGCAAAAGACCATCAATATCATTTGCAGACCCTATGGTGTGGAGAGAGCCAAGCAACCACATAAAAGACTGTTATTTCTGCTTGGTTCCTCCTCTTTCCAGCGGAATAATGAAGCAAAAGAGGTCGAGAATAGTCTAATCAAATTTTCTGTCTGCATTGAGATGACTGGTTCAACAACCTGCTGCAGGGTGATGTGAAACAAGCATGGAATGCTTTTTGCCTAGTGTCTACAAACTTTCTTGGGAATGTTAGGGCAGAAAACTGCAAGGAACTAGTAAAAGACATGTGGATGCAGTATCAGAAACTTGGCTGCAATATGTCTCTAAAGATCCACTTCCTTCATTCCCATCTGGATTTCTACCCTGAAAACTGTGGTATGGTTAGTGATGAACATGGTGAACGTTTTCATCAAGATAGCGCATCAATGGAACAAAGATACAGAAAATGGTCCACCACAATGCTGGCTGACTACTGCTAGACACTCCCCAGAGATGCTCCTGAACAGCTGTATAAGAGACAAGTAAAGAAATCTAAGAAGTAGTCCATGACTTGATTTTTTACAGGTGTTAACCGTAGGCCTATTACTATTGGCATGCATTTTGTGATGTTAACATCCATTTATTGCAGATTACAAAAAAACAAAACAAACTAGAGCCAAAATTAGAATTCGACTGTCATATTCGTGCTGAGCACATACAAACTGTTAGGAAATGACTAATTTTATTTCAGTAACATGACTTTTGTAAAAATTTGTTGACCAGTGATTGGCATGCATTTCGTGATGTAAACATCAATTTACTGCAGATTACAAAAAAAACTAGAGCCATAATTAGAATTTTACTGTCATATTTGTGTTGAGCACAAATTGATAAAAATTGACTAATTTTATTTCAGTACTATGACTTTTGTAAAAATTTGTTGACCAGTGTAATTGTTCCGAGACCATTACAAGCACATTCCAGTCAGATGAGAGAACGCCCTTCCAGGAAAGTTGGGAGTACTTATTGCTAAAAGGCCAACTTGTCTCTCACTTGGTCAGTCATTACTGCAGCAGCTCTATTACACAATCAAAAGTAAGATTAATAAAAAGCAAAAAACATCTGTGTCTAGCAAGGCAAGAAGGCTTCGGGAAAGAGCTATTCTATGATAAGATTTTTCCTTAGCAAGTACCACTGGGTCATAAAAAGCTGTCTAGAAACCATTTAAAATAGAGTAATTAAAACAAATAAGAAAAACCGAAGATCAGCCAAGTTCCCAGGGCATTCTTTTCTTCTTCTAGATTAAGGTTCTAGTAGAAGAATGCTGCTTGGATACTTTGTCCTTTAAAATAATGGGGTATGGAAGCCTAGGAAACTCTGGAGCCCCACTACCTGGTTAGTCTGACCCCTCTACTTCCAGGTCCATTACTCTGGGCAAGTTAGTCTTTTAGGCTTCAGGTTTCATCACAGGTAATCAGATAGTAACAATCTCAAAGGATTACTGCCAGAAAGAAATGAAATATGGCTGCGTAAAGCACTTAAAACTCTCCCTGGTATATAGTAAGTGCTCAATAAACATTCGCCTTTGGGGGGGATAGCTGTTATTATTCTCAAAAGAAGGAAAAAAAATAATACAAGTGTCAAAGGAATCTGGAGGACATCCAAGTATCTACAAATGATGAGGTCTTTTAAGAAAACGGCAGAAGTTTTCTCATAAACTGCCTATCTGTAAACAACTGCCTGCTGGAACACAACTCCTATACTCAAAGGCATCCCTAAGTACCGCTGGGCCACACTGGATTAGACCTCTGGCATAAAGACGGACCAGGAAATGGAGATAAGAGTTATTAGATCAAAAGAGGACAAAAACCCAACATACAGCTGTTCCAAAAATCTGAACACCAAGGAAACATTTCCCAGCAGTAGAGGAGCAGGAGGTGCTGTGTGGGGTGGTAGAGGCAGCTGTCTGGAACAAAGAAGGGTGGAGAAGAGCTCTGAATACTGCCTGGCAGCAAGTGATTATCTGCCAGTAAGGAACAGCCAAGCCAAACCACACAGAAGCACCAAACAAGGAGAGGCACAGAGCCATGGGGTCTGTTTACCAACGAGGCCAAGGCTGTTATCAAGAAACCATGTAAGTCTGCTCCCCAGTCAGGCCTAGGTCTACAAAATTCTGGTGTCCAGTAAAGAAACTACTGAGGTTTCTGGGATTTTGTGGCCTTGATGCTGGGTTGAGGATAATGCTGCTTAGGGAAGGGCAGATCCCATGGCCTGCCAGCTATCATGGTAGTTTGGTTAGAATCACATTCTCCCACCCTGATAGTGTCACTGCCTCACAGAGATCCCTCCCTACCTTTCGTCACCAAATGGTCCAGATTTTTCAAAACATAGTGTCATTTAAAAAACTTTAATAAAGATGCTCATTAAAGACATACATGCATGGCTTGATTTTTATGCCTTCACGTATACAAACTGACAAGTTGGCAGTGGAGGGTGGGGGGGAAAGGTGTGTGATGGGGAAACAACCTGAGTCAGAAAAAAAAATTCTGCTTTGTTTCCTTTTACAGACACTGCCTAGAAGCAACAGCACGTACTGTGTCTCTGAGGCTGGTCACATCATGTATCTTAGGCCCCAGTCACTGGTCACTAAGTTATTTAGCCACTATAAAACTGCCTCAGCTGGGTGTGCCGAGCCCATTTCTGTTCTGTGGAGCTGAGCCAGCCCATGGGTCTCATCCCCGTCTCCTTCCTCGAGGGTTCTACAGTGCCTGGAAACTCCAAGTGCTGAGAGTGGCAAGGGTTGGAGAGGTGTGCATTAAGCTCCTAATTAAATCACAGGATTTGGGCCTCCCCGGTGGCATAGCGGTTAAGTGCTGCACTGTGGAGCTGTCGGCAGCGGCGACGCGAGTTCGACGCCCGGCTGAGAAGCATCCCACATGGCGAGGCAGACCTCTCCTGCCTTGCCCACTGCTCCCCTCAGCAGTGTATTTCTGATCTGCCTATTCTGCGACCTGCTCTGTCTCTGGTGAACCCTCTCGCCGCCCCACGCCTCTGGCCTGTACCCCAGCTTGTATGTATAAATAAATAAAAAAAATAAAATAAAATAAATCACAGGATTTGGTTCATGAGTGTCTCACCAACTAAAAAAATGAGCAAGATACCTTTATCACTACATTAAAATAGCCAGAATCTAATTGCTGGATCAATAAACAAATGATTTAAGTAATAAAAAAAAGTTTTAAAGATTCATGTGTGAAGTGGGAATGGGGAAGAAAACAGTTTTCTTCAATCCTGAAGTTTCCTGCCTTCAAGTAAGGAACTGAGTACAATACTTCAAAGCAGAATTTTCAGCCAGATGCCAAGATAACATCCCATGAAGGAAGGGAAAGCTCCTTGCCCTTCACAATTTCAAAATCCAAAGAAACATTTCCTTACCTGCAAGGACCCTGTTAACAGAAGAGTGAGTAGCCAAGCCAGGCTGTCCACGTTCATGAAAAATCCCAGCATAAGGCAAATACTCAGGCAGCAGGAAACGTCTGCAAGAAGGAATCATATGTGAAAAGTGAACTACAGACCACTGTGAAACAAAGGAGAGAAACCATCTGCCTACGCACAACAATCAAGGTTACCGGGCCTACTAGGCCTAGGAATTTACAGGAGCCTAGAACAGAAGATGCATAGGATCGTCCTTTCACAGGTTTGTGTCTTCCTCCCAATCTTTTTTCTGAAGTTTCCCAGAGCTTGAATTTTGAACAGAATACACCCAATGCCACTTCTCTATATCTATTTATTGTGATCAATCATTTCCTGTCAAGTCTTTAGGTGGCAGGGATGGACTGCAGAGTCCTTAGGCAAAGATTCCTGATACAGACAATCCAAAGAACAGAAAGCAGACTTAAAAACCAAATCAGGCTCTCATAAAAGTGCCCTCTTAAACATCTCTCATAAACACTGCCTACCCAGTTCTTACCTTGGGACAAAGCGTCCAAGTGAGGGCGCAGACATTCGGGCATTGCGTGGAGCTCGGTGCCTGGATCTGTCACCATTGTCCCTAAAGAAAATAAGAAGCCTACACGTAAGAGTCATTGAAGCAAAATCAGCCACCAGCCCAAACAATAAAAGTTCCCCAATCTAAATTCCTATACCTAAGAAAAGACCCCAGAAAAACCAGTTATTCAGTTGCTTGCTAATCTGAGAGTATTAATATACTGCATTTCTGGAGTACCCTAACTAAAAGATGTATGAGCACACATTAACAGTTCACTAAGGAGGAGGAAGGTTTTTCTTGAGTTAATGTGATCCCTGAACCCTAGAGCATCTAAAATTGAAGCCAAGTTTAGATCTTTTAATGGATCTGGGATGGAGATACATAAATAATTTCTTCTAGACTAAAAGGTTCAGAAAAACTCTGGTTTTAAGGGATCTTGAAGGAAGAAAAATTCCTCCATCACTGGTCATCTTTAAATGAATCTGAGTAGGTCTGTGGTATAGAAAAATCATTGATAAATGAAAGAAAAACATAAGAAAAAGACTAAGCAGTATTTTTCTTTTTAGAAACCTAAAAACTGTCAAACATGAAGAATACTAGAAAATATAATCTTTAACTAGGTCATCTGAGCAAAAGGAAAAAAACTAGGTGTTTTCTTTATGGATTGTTAAAACAATAGTAATAACCACCACTTAGTTAAATATCTAGTATGTTCCAATCAAAAGTTATCGTACTATATACTAACCCATTTAACTCTGCCCAATACCCTATGGGGTATTAACAGCTCCATTTTACAGATAAGGAACCAAGGACCAGACAGTCACACAACTAATAAGTAGTTGAAGCAGGAGTCAAGCAGAATTACTGACTCCAAAGTCCTTGCTCTTTCCACTACACTTCGTGGCTTCCTACCTGAAAAAGAGCATGGGGACTTGACAGGCTTAGTCTGGAGTACATCTAAGGAACAAACAGCCAAAGGGCACCAGCTAGACAGAACAGTTAATTAGTCACTTAACCAACTCCACAAAATAAATGAACCTCTGAGAGCTTGATCTGGGATATTTTCTAAATTCTCCCTTTGAATTATCTTCAACTCAATGCGATAATCTTCAAACTGTCCCTGGAACCAAAGTTAACACTTTGGCTTTCACGTGGACCACAAGGAGCTTTACAAGACAGATAAAAGTCTATGCAAGTTTTTATATCTTGGTGGAACTGGACATTGAGCATTAAGAGACAAATCAATCCCAGGGATATTGGAAGTCAATCCATTAAAAGTCAGGACTTGCTTTTTATTTTCCCAAAGAGAAAGAATTCTATTGTTTTCCTTAATGTATCTTTTTACCTGAAACTTTTCTGATGAAGGGAAGAGGGAGGGAGGGAAGGGAAGAGAGAGAGAGAAATAAGACCAGATGGGGAGTAAAAAAAGGGGTGAAAAAAAGAACAATGAGACCAGAGGTTCCTGACCAGTACAGTGCAGCTCCTGGGGAGCCTACAAATTATTCTAAGGTCTTAGTGGTCACATGGACGCAAAGAGTCCTGAATATCTGAATATCAAACAAGTAAGTGAACTCTCAAATAGAGCATATTCTAATTTTTCAAATATATGTAGAATCAAACTGTGATCAGTTAAAGTGCCAATTCATTTAAAAGAACAAGTGAATTCATGGTAACATTTCAAAATAGCATATTTTACTTATCAACAAAGACTAAAAGTACAACTAATTATCACAAGAGGAGTTAAAAATATTTCAAAGTTAAAACGTATCCTAAGGAAAAAGAAATAAAAAGGCCTAAACCTCAAAAAGGCTAAAACTAAGGACAGAAAGAAACACAAAGGGACAAATTCAATTATTAATTCTAAAGCTATAAGAGTGAGTTGGCCTTCCCAGAATTACACCATAGAAATGACGATTTGCTTTTGCACAACGCAAAGATCCCTCTCTTTCAGGACAACAAGCAGTAAGCTGTCTGGTGTAAGCTGAAAGGCAGGAAAGGGGAAGCCAGCGCACCAGGTAGCACTGATCAGCAGTTGCTAGTGCCCCGAGATGACAGCGTCTGGTGAAGGGGCACAAGCTGACAACTTGAAAAATGGACAAACATCAGGACCAGGGAAAGTTAGGGCTCCTAAAACATATTTCACTAGCCTCTTTGTTTTTAAGATTTATTTTATTTTTGCATACAAGCTGGGGTGCAGGCCAGAGGTGTGGGGCAGTGAGAGGATTCACCAGAGACAGAGTGGGGAGCAGAAGAGGCAGATCGACCAAAATACAGTACTGAATGGAGGAGCAGGCGAGGCAGAAGAAGCCTGCCGCGCGGCATGTGGGAATCTCCCTGGCTGGGCATCGAACTAGCACTACAGCCACCCACAGCTCCACAGCGCAGATCTAAACACCCGTTACCACCAGGGAGGCCCTCTTTTTGTTGTTTTTAAATCTAAAAACAATCAACTTCTTTCTAATTCAGTTACTCCCTCCAATTAAAAAGGGGTGGAGGGGTTGGGGAGGTGAAACATGGTCAAAGATAAGGGCTTTACATAGAGCTTACCGGAGGCAACCTATAGGCAAATAAGAATGGGATCAGCTGTCTCAGATACAAGCAAAGTCTCAAACTGGTGGTACATTAGACACCATTAAAAAGGCAATATATTGAGTGAGGCAGATGTATTTGTTGGTCCTCAGCATAACCTCTTGACTAATAATGGGGAAGTAGGAGGTATGCAGAGAAGACTTCAAATTGAAACTGTTGAGAACTCTAGCAAAGAAGGAGAACTGACAGACTGGAACCCAAAATGATTAGAAAAAAGTGAGAGGTGGTAAAAACACAAATGAGATACTGCTTATGGGAGAAAAGAGGGGAAAAAAATAGCCTGTAAAAAAAAAAAATCTACAACATTACTGATCAGGAAAAAACCTAGAACAGAAAAAAACCTTGAAAACAGGAATGGTCAGTGTCTCAAGATGAAGTATCTACCAGAGAATGACCTAGATGAGAAGAGTACTGTATTTTAGTACTGGCATACAAAAATTCCAACCAAAAATTCCAGATCTGCATAAGCTAGAGGTGAAAAGAACAACTGATGACTCCCAAAATTCTATGGTCTACAAAGAACGGAGTTGAAGTAGGGAAACAAATTTCAGTGTAAAGGACACTGGAGGGAGGGGGTAGGAGCAAGAAGAGAGAGAGTGGTTAGAAAAGGGCAAAGGAATTTAAAATGTTCAAAGAAATAATAATTTTAGAAAACTACGCAGACTCTGCCATTCACTTCAGTACTGTTACAAGGCAGCATGAGCTTAAAGAGGCAAAATCAGCCAAGTAGAGACCAGATATGAGTAGACTGGAAAATGTCTTCCTAATAGTGACAGAAAGGTAGACCCAGAGAGTCTTCCTTGGGAACCGTGGAAGGTGTAGATACTGGGGCCTAAGAGAACACAGCCTCTTCTCTTTTCAAGGGGTTACTAAACAACAACCACAAACCAGTTTAGACCAGACTATGCAAATATGCTGGTGGTGCTCCACTATCACAGAAGGACTTTTTCTCACCAGAATACTTTTCAGGGAAACACCAGAGAAATCCTCATCAAGTTCATCAGCCAGAAGCTGCCTTTAAGACAGCAGGATAGAGGCTGGCTGAGTTACTAATGGCTCTCCCAGTTGTTGATCTCTGTGCATCTCTGATTAACTCTCAGAGGGATATTTGGGAAGAGGGGGAAAATAAGATTTTCTTCTAAAAGATTTTGTAAGGAAAAAACACCCTTCAAACAATCAAGCATCCAAGACAAGTGCCAAATACAAGAAAATACAGTTCTGGAACAAGATGAAAACACAGCAGCAACTCTCACTAAATGTCTGGGATTAATTGCCTCAGAAAGAGGCTATAATTTAAAAGAATGAAAAACACACCTACAGCCTGCTGTCTGAGTCCTGACCAGTCAGTGAGGCTGACATTACTCCTCAGTGACAATAGCTCCAACTTGGGCCTTCACAAACAAAGTTCTTGCTGCAAAAAGCTCAAAAGGCCATTGTCCCTTGAAAATACTCGGTTGACTTTGCTGAAAATTAGACTATTAAAAAGCACTGGTTATCTTACATTCTTCTGTTTCTATTGCATCTCTGGACAACAGAAGGCCTAGCTGGTATTCCTGCACCTGGGTAGCACAGTGATCTTGGGCAAGTCTTTACCTTAAATCAGGTACTACTGTTAGAAACTGAGGCCCCAGTCTCTACTTACAGTTGTTGGGAGAGAAAGGACGGCCTGAACAAACTCCACAGATAGGTTTTTAAGGACCTCACCTTCATCTCAGACCAGAAAGATCCAAGACACCTAAGACTACAAATCCCATAATGCTGTCATCACCAAAGGGAGGATGCTGGGAACTGAGGGTGGAATTAAGCAGCCATGTTTGGTATATAACCAGACATGTGGGCTTTGGTGGGCGCTTGGCTGTTCACCGGCTTTTGGTGTGCTATTGGGATTCTAGCTCAGCAGAACTAGTAGGACACATTCACCGATTGATTCTTTTTTTGCCTTGCATTGTTTTTTATTTCCCCTCCTTTTGTAAATAAGCCCTTTATTAATTTTATTGTGTGTGCCTGCACTTGAGTATTATTATAAGTCCCTTTTAAGCACATGGGTGAGGACCCACAGTCAGGTACCCCATTTTATATCGGGGCTGCCGTGTAACATAGTGACTGTGCAAACATCTAAAGGTTGGAGACTTCTGGGAGGAAGGCACAGCCCCTGCTGATATTATTCACAGGGGATACCGAATAGCATAGGCTTCTTGGAGCACCAGAGCCTTAATTTTTCTCCAAGGAATAATAATACAACATAATTACCATTTATAAGTTCCTCCCCTCCCTTATTTTAACTTTAATTTCATTCGCATACATTACGCAAATCCATATTCCTATTGTGCATTTTATGTTAATAAATATATGTATCTAAGTGGTTATATCCTCTTTTCCCCTCTCCCCCTCTTTCCTGTTTAATTCTCTCCATATTCTCCCATTTCCAAGTCTAAGCATAATCCAGACATGTTCCTTTTTTTCCCTCTTCTACATTCCTCATAATAAATATTCATATGTATTTTACATCCCAGAAAAAGTACTAATTATAAAGATGCCAAACAATATTACATTTCTACTAAGCAATAGCTCAAAATCCTTGGTAAAGAGCATTCAGGTAGGTGTGTATTTTAGAAGTATAGCGAGGATCTTCAAGCACTAGATATCTTATTCCTAATCTCAGGAAGACTCCTCACTTTTCTAAGACTTCATTATTCTACCTCTCTTTAGTACAAGGGAAATTTTTCTAAGGTAGCTTCAACAAAGATCCCGGAATTTTACTACTGCAAGACTGTGGGGGCCAAAGGTCACTGAAAAGTGATTCTAGGTCAAATCACAGTTGCTCTACGAGTCACCTGCTATTTTTTAAACTTAAGATTCAAAACTGGTTCCAGTAAAGTAAAAAAGGACTTGGGGGCCTCCCTAGTGGTGAAACGGGTTAAATGCAGCATGATGAAGCTGTCCAGAGCCACTGCAGCACAAGTTCTATACCTGGCCCGGGAGATTACCACATGGCGCAGCAGACCTCTCCTGCCTCGCCCGCTGCTCCCCTCAGCAGTGTACTTCAGTTGATCTGCCTGTTCTGCTCCCCTCTCTGTCTCTGGTGGATCCTTTCACCACTCCACACCTCTGGCCTATACCCCAGCTTGTATGAATAAAAAAGTAATATAATAATAAAAAATAAATTTAAATCACTTTAAAAAAAACAGGACTTAGGCAACATTTTATCTGGAGACAGATTTTAGTCATCTGAGCCCTCAGCGGCTCATTCCCCAGGAACACATACAAACAGGCCATAGACCTTGAACTTTACTGTCTCACCATACTCATCAACAAGGAAATTCCTGAAATTCCGCTTCATGTTTCTATGACTATTTATTTGCCCTTTTCCTAAGAAGACCTGGAGAAAGGTCTGATTTAAAGACTTAAACTTTCTCTTTTATAAGCCCACCTTGTAAAAATGAATCAACCACTACAAAAATCAAGTATGTGAAATTATTTAAAACTCTGTAGTAAAAAGGAAGGGAACTGTGTCTTACCTCATCCCACTACCCCTCAACAAATGGATCGAATGCCTAATTCCTGACTGTGCTAGCAGGCTCCATTTTGAAAACAGAATAACTACAGTGTGTTTTCTCAGTGTCTCTTGCACTTCTGATAGCAGAGTCTATGGTTTGTAAGTCAAAGGAAGAAACAAATGCAGCTCATTTCAAAATGATCCTCCAGAGATTTACCCTTCTCTTTCCTGGCTACAAGTTATGTATTTGTTATAAGTAGTTAATGGAAATTCACAGTAGCCCTGGAAATTCCAGACAAAGAAGAGAGAACAGGACCAAGTACTACCAATGACAAGTAGCTTCACTCTACTAGAATTTCTAGTCATAAGAACCTGAAGCAAGTATGTAAGTCTCACAAAGTTGTCAGAATTTCACCTCTAGATATCAGGTTTCTAACACATTTTCATCACTATGACTCAACTAAATTTCAGTTACGGTAAAAGGGCAGGTGAGGAATATTAAATTCTGAACTAAAGTTAAGATACTTCCCCTATGTCACCTCTAATCAGATGGTAGAGCTGAGTGACAGCCTTCAGCTTCTCCTCAGCTACACCATATGCCAGGAAGACCTTTCAGTGACTTCCTTGCAGAAGATGTCAAGTAAGGGGGCCCATGAAAGGAGCAGCTCTTCTGTACATGTGTATGCAGTACTGCCAAACTAAGGACCCAGGGGGCACCCAGAAATGACTGTCATACTCACAGAGAAACATTTCTGCATATTTGGTCACAATATGGATTTCTATATAAAGGAAACCTGAGTACATATAGATAAATTAGAAGAGTTAAGAAAATAAATGCAGATCTAAAGAATCCTCATCTTAAAGCTAAAAGACTAGAATTCTAACTGATGTTTTCCAAAGTAGTCCAGTGCCACAACAGTGAACGAGGGACTTTTCTTTTCTGTACTTGCAGCAATGTTTACAAAGTTGAATATAATTACCCAGTGGCTGGTACATATGCTAGAGATAAGTAATATATAAGGCTGATTGAATATGAGGCTTCTCTAGTTCTCAGACACTAGCTCAAGGCATCCTTTTGCACTGGAAGGTAAAGTAGTTACAAAAAGACACCAGAATAAACTCTGTAAATAGCTGTAAATTTTATAGTTACATTTAGAATAATACATGAAATGAGGAAGGTTGGGGGGGGGGAAGATAGCTGGAACAAATCAAAAATCACATACACCACCTCTTTCCCAGGCTTTAGCAACTACTGGGATACTTAACCTGGGATTCATAAAGGTCTCCTCCATCTTGTCAAAGGGATGGTGAAAATGAAAATGGAAATGGAAATTTTCCTTATGCTTATTTGCCATCTATATTCCAGCAGGTGGTCTGGGCTCAAAAGCGGGCAGACAGCAATGTCAGGGGCACTGACACCTTTACCCTGCTTGTGAAAATCTTTATGCAAAGCTCGAAGCTGAGGGCTTTAGACAGACATGCTGACAGCAGGTTTCTCGATGTCCTGTTTATGCATTTTGATAAACACAGGGACCCTACAGTCTCAATCCTTACCACAGACCAACATAAATGGCAGGAGAAGAAGCTTGCTTGGGAAGGTGGTCATTAATGCAGACCACAAAAAAAAGAAACACAGGAGGGCCTCCCCGGTGGCGCAGCGGTTGAGCACTGTGCTGTGGAGCTGTCAGCAGCGGAGATGCGAATTCGACGCCCGGTGGGGGAGAATCCCACATGGTGTGGCAGACCTCTCCTGCCTCGCCCGCTGCTCCCCTCAGCAGTGTACTTCTGATCTGCCTGTTCTGCTCCCCACTCTGTCTCTGGTGAACCCTCTCGCCGCCCCACGCCTCTGGCCTGTACCCCAGCTTGTATGTATAAATAAATAAATCTTAAAAAAAAAAAACCAAAACAGGAAATTTAACCTGATGGGACCAAATTTCAAAGATACCCTCCCTAAAAATAACTCTAGATGGTTTTGTTCCACAGCAAGTTCATGAAGCAAGGGCTCAAATATGGTCATATATAATTTTTAAACACTTCTAAATCTGTGGGTCAATAGACATTAAATATGTTTATTCCTATTCTTTAGATATATCTGGTTTGGGTCAAGTCTCCATACACTGATTTAGAAAAACACCATAAAGGAGTAAATAATTATTTCACTGGGTACTGTAAGGATTAAAGATTAAGCATGTGTATGTGTACACACACACACACACACACACACTATATACATAATGTATACTGATATATTTACATATTAGAAATGTTTTGTATGCTATAAATTAGTAATAGAGACATTAACACTTTGTGGTCCGCTCATGTATTAATACGTGTTCATCTAGTCTCTGGTTTCTCATGCCATGGTGGATTATTTGGAACTATTAGGAGCTATTTCTTTGATTGTACTCAGTCTAGAAGCTTTACACATTGTTTTGGTTAAAGTGTAAGGTGTTTTATGAGAGATATTACAGTTTTTTTAATATCCAGTAGTTCAGGAGTTGTGTGTGTTTTATTGAATGCTTATACCATTCATGTGGTGGCACAGAAAATGGCTGGCACACAAAGTGTTAAAAATACGATTGTATCTGGCCTGTACCCCAGCTTGTATGCATAAATAAATCTTTAAAAAAATTAAAAAACAAAAAATAAAAAAAAATACGATTGTAACTGACATCCTTCATTTAATGGATGATGGAAGAGATAAAAAAAACATGGGGTCTGGGCAACATTTCCCTTTGTTTTCTGGGAACTCAACACATCTGGATGGGACAAGCTAGAGAATGCAAAATGTTCCATGACTTAACAAATGGATGGTGAGTGAAGAGGTCGAAGTAGAGTGGCACAGGCAGGAGTGTGATATGCGGTGAGGATGAGGAAACCCAGTAGAACAGTCTCCCCCAGTGTTAGGAGGATTCTAGACCACACCTAGACTTACTGACATCTCTGTATCTGAAAGAACTGCAAACTATGACTGTACAGGCTTACCTTTCTCTCTAGTTATCATAACTAAGAAAAAAGACCAGGGTAGGGATGTTAAAAATGGGCTGGTACAGTGCCTAATTTTTCACTCCCACTCCTTAGAGAACCTAGAAATTAAGCAAAGAGGAGCAACCATGGGCAGCACTCAGTTTACAATGTGGGGAAGAGGGTCTGGAAGGAGACCGAGAAGGAATGAACAGAGGGTGACTGCCTCAACCAGCCAGCAACATCCTTCACTGGAAGACCTGGACTACTAATATGGAGGTGACTAATCCACAGTTGCTATTAAAAACAAGATTACAGCCTGCATCAGCCCAAAGACAAAGGCAAACACCCAGGGGGAGGGACTATTGAAGGGCCATTAGAAAAATTAGCCCATTGTTACTAACTAGGGAGCAATAAAAGACCCCTAAGAAAAAACAATGGTAAGTCAGTGCATGAAAGGTGAAGAAGGCAATGTAAATTCAGGTCGTGCTGAAGCCAGGAGGGAGGAGAAAGCACAGGTGGGCTGTGGGGCGCACAAGGAGGCGGCAGTCTGACACAGGAAAATCGAGGGGGAAGGAAGGGGAAAGGGAGGAGGTGGTAGCAGAAGAAAGAGAAGGTAAGATGAGAACAGAACATTTTAAACTAACCCAGAACTCCATTGTGAAGGACAAGTCACGAGGCAAGATACAGCTCAAAGGCATAAGCCCCACGTTTCACCATTGCAAAGAGATAACAGCCCGCCCAACACACGGGGAGAGGGCCAAGCGGTGAGCACTGACTCCCACAGCGCCACGGGATTACTGGGCTTTCAGCAGCACTCCATACTGGCAGCCTCGGTATGTACATTGAAACTGCTTCCCTGAATAGACCCTGGTGATGGAAAAATAATCATATCTGCAGGGGAACATACTTCCCTACAGGTGTCTGTCTGACTAAGGAAACTGAGACTCTCTTTGCCTCACTGCCAATATATGCGCGCACCTTCCGCGCACCTTCCCCGCACCTTCCCCGAGAGAGGACTGAGGGAGAGCTGAGGGAGGAGGACAGGCGCTGAGAGTGAGAGCAGCTGATGATGGAGGACCACCACCCCTACTTCACTAGCAAACAGCACAGAAGCTTCAGGGCATCCATGCATTTCCTCATATTTACATCTTCCTCAGACAAATGAACCTCCCAGGTAGGCTTCCCACTGCATCCAAGTAGCAACTGCTAGTGTATTTAAAGATTACACCAGGAAGGCAAACTGGTACAAAGGTTGTTCCCACCTCAGTCCTCCCTGGCAAAGAGATTTCCCATTTGAGAAATTATTTTTCCTTATAAAGCTCTGCTGCAAAGTGGGTCCTGGGGAATCATCCCTTCAGCTCCAGGAAAAGAAAGAAGGTGGAGGGAGACAAGAACACTTAAGACACCAGACCGGAGGAGGCTATAGCACGGTGAAGGAGGACAAAAGGGAAACGACGGGCAGGCTGTCCTATTCCAGTACTGCCAGCAAAAAAAAAAAAAAAGGGGGGGGGTGCTCTTTCTCTCATTTTGTATATTTGAGGGCATCAAAATACAGGAATCAAAATAAGAGTCAAACATTCAACTTGATACAAGCCAGGAAAGTTCAGTTTCAAGATGGAAAGAAACAAAAAGATTGGTTAGAAAGGTCCCCCAAGCACCCAAAAGACCAGAAAAGGAATAGATGATCAACCTAACACATTAATTTGACAGGAGACTTTCAAAGAATCCTGATTAGGGGGTTGAGGGAGAGTGAGAAAGTATAGGCTGGGGAGAGAACCTCAAATAATCGTCTATCAAGGGTACAAAGAGAAATATGCCTTTTGGGGAAATTTGACTAATTTCTTTCAAATTTCTATACCTGCTCTGCTTAAGAGAAAAAATACCAACCCTCCTGCCGTCCAAAAGTTGCAAAGACAGACCATGAGAAGCATTTCCACAGTCATTGTTCAAGCAAAAGAGAAATAAAAATGTTGCCTAAAGAGCAGCAGCCATCTTTTCCCAGTCTGGCTGGGGCCCAATGGGCTGTCTCTTCCCTCAGGCACCCGTGAATCACTGTGACTGCCAGAGGTGGGAGTGCCCTGGGCATTGGAACCCTCTACCCCTCACCCCATCCTATTACTCATAAATAATAATCCAGGGGTTTGAAGCAAGAATATCAACCACTGCTGCTCAGACAGTGGCCAACCTGGAAGTACTCACAGCTTGGCAGGGAGAGGACAGAAAACAAGCTGAGCGTATACTTACTCAAAGTCCTCAAATTCCAAGTCGGTTCCCTCTACTGATGGACCCTGGTTGTCTGAAGAAGAGGAGGAGGTGGAAGAACGGAGCCGGTTCTGCTGGTAGCGCATGGAGCGCTGGCGAATACTATCTCTCCGTGAGAGATACTGGATCATTCTCTGGGCGTAGTATGCAGCAGGAGATAATCTGAGAGAGACAGAGATGGACAAACACAAACTAGCACTAATGTGGGCAAGACTGTGGAAGACAGTTAAATCCAGCTCTCCCATGGCATCTCCCTGCTGAGGCAAACTACAGAGACACGAAAAATAAAACACATTTAACTCACTGGGAGGTCTGTACTGCACAATATGCTTATCAGACTATCCCCCAGTGTTTCTGTTCTGAGATAAGGCAAAGAAGTTGTTTAATCAGTCATCATCTGATCAACAGCTGCCCCCTTCTGAGAGGAAAACACTTTTTAGTTTCATAAGGGACCCCTTTTAGTTTCTCAGGGTGCCCTTCGTACAGATTCACAGCTTTTTCTCAATCATCCATACTCAAATGTAAGAAATGAAAGGCAAAGTAAGCAATCATCTATCTAAAGTTCATCTCTTCTTCCATTTTATGGCAAGAAAACAGGCAAGGAGACAGTAAATATGAGGTGATTAAAGAAGGCAGCGACAGACATCTTTACCAGAACTCCTTTCTTTTCCAACAAATATACATAGCTCCAGGTTTGTCCTAGTTCCTTAAAATCATTTCTTTGAATCTCTTAGTTCTCCTTTCCAGATTACTCATGGATGTTAGAAACACACAATATTCAGGATAAAGACTAAGAGAACAGAAAATCTAATAGGAAAATAAGATTTTTCTATTTCTTACACAGATCAGAGGCTACATGAGCACTGAGCCATTTAGAGGGTATCGGCCATCCCTGTGTCTTCTCATTTACTATTATTCTTAACAAAAGATTAGTCTAAACCTGTGTTTTTCCAACTATGGCTTGGTGTCTTGATACTCTGAAAATATCTACTGCCCCATACAATTTGCCACATTTCCTTCTTTCTCAAGTTTTTCATCTATCTTTCAAAACACTGTGAAATAATTTAAGGCTATGAACGGAGAAAGTGAGAGAACAATAACAGAAAAAAGCTTATATGATAATATTAAGTGGGCTACTAAGAGATTTCCAAACTTAAAACCTGCCTGAGGCACACACACTTCCTCAACAATGCCACTAAGAATTTTGTTCTACAGACACATACAAGAATATTAAGATATGTATATGTACACACACATACATATACATGAATTTCATTTGCAACATTATTAGCATTAGTAAAAAACTGGGAAACACCCCAAATGTCCATCAACAGATTAAGACTAAATTCATACAAAGAAACACTATGTAGCTATTAAATTGAAATTAGCCCTATATACACAAAGAAAGTTCTCCAAAATAGATGTTTAACTGGGGGGAAATTGAAGAATGTTATGTACATATCAATCTGTGTATAACAATATGTATTTCTGCAACTAGGAAAAAAGTAAGGAAACAAGGATCCTAATGAGGATTTCTGGGGATTTTAACTTCTATGTTGGAATATAAAAAGAAAAAGCATGTATCTTTTGTTCTACTTTTTAATGAAAATCCATAAAAACTGATTGAGAATAGAAATAATTATATGCATATGGTAGGGGAAGTATTTACAAATAACTTGCCACCTGATCTTTTCACTACCCCTAAACAAAGTCTCTGGGAAAAGCCTCAGTAAGTCTACTTCCTCAGGCCACAGGAGAGCTGACCTAATTGCTGTAGGAAACAAGGCTGTCTCTGAAATGCCTGTTATCAGAGGAGGTATCCCTTCCAGTCAACCATCAAATGGAATCCCTAAGCAGACCAGCTGACAATCTTTGGAACTCAAAAATCTGTGTTATAGAACAATAGGCCGTATTTGGCTTCCCTGAATCCAAACTATATATAGCAAGTGTGTATGGGATCCGCAGTTGCCTTGGCCAAGATCATTATGGGTACGAGGACTAGTTCCCCAGTGGGACTTTCATTACCCATTTGGGCCCTGTTCCCATGCATTTTACAAGGATGAATCACAGAATCCTAAATTCTCAACAGCCAGACGTCAATATTCAAGTTGTTCCTGTATCTACCAAATATACAGGAATCTCTCAGCAGAAATCAACCACTGTTGGTTAAATTCTCAAGTCAATCAGAGTAGAAAATTATATAACTGAAACTTCAAGAAGAGAATGAATATTCCTTTTTTGGGAACTGATTATGAAAAGTGACCATAAGTACGCTCATTTTTGGGTTGCTAGCCTACCCTAATGGAAAAATTGTAATTGGTGATAGAAATAAAGTAGATGCTGATGATAATGAAGATTACTAATGATGTAGGGGCACAGTTTTGGAACTAGGCAACCCCAATGTTTAATTTTACTATAGGATAGAAATTCTTTATGCTACAACACTACGCATCAATGGTTAAAAAGAGATTCCTGGAATAATTATTAAATGCAAGCATATCCTGGCCTTATCTTTTTAGGTCTCCAGAGAAAAGCTAAGGATCTGAATGCTGAGATGTCTAACAAAGGATCTGACCTATACATACTGTGTAGGGTGAAGTGTAATAGGAACAAGAAAGGTAACAACCAGTAATGAGGTAACGATCATCCTCCTACTGAAGAGCTGGATAATTATCAAACTCTAAAGTGTTCCAAGTGAAAATTTTAAATGTTTAAATAAAGCCTCAACTTTTCTTCAAGGTAGAATACTTCCCCTCCCAAAAAACAAAGTATGTTCAAAGAGGAAATGCAAAAATACCAAGTATGACACTTTCTGTGATAAAGAGATCTGAATAGAAATAAATGACATATTTAATACCTGAAAGGAGGGCAAACAGTGGTCTTTAAGAATCATTGCTGAACTTTGTCAGTTTAAAGATTGTGGGGATGAGACTCCCATTGCTGTCCTAAAAGAAACTGCTTTATAGCAAGTTCTGTCGCAATGTTTCAAGAATATGATTGATGTGAAAAAAATCTCCGCTCATTTGGGGCTTGTAACCCTCAAATATGATTAGAGACTAACATAGACCTCTTTGCTTCGGTCATCATCTAATTTGCATACTGTTTCAAAGTCATCAATCCCCATGTTCCCTAATTCTCAGATTTGCCTTTTCTGGAGTATGGAAAAGGAAGTGGATTAAAGGGGACTCTCTTCCCTTGCGTTCTCAGAAAGAATACTTGGTTTCATGACATAACTGTGGCAACAACAAAATCACTCAAATATCTGGAATCAACTCAGTCCAAAGGTTTTCAAGACTTAAAAATAAAATTCTTAATCTAGAGTAACATTCATTTAACTTTATCCAGCGTATACTGTTACCTTGCCAGACACACCATTGTAAATTACCCTTTTCTTTTGGCAAACCCTCACAATGCACTATGGTATTGCTAAATAATGTCCAGGTCACCCTTTTTCAGATCATTAACAGATTCAGTTAAGTTCCGCTGTGACTACCCCAACTGATTCCTCTCTACAGATAAATGTTATTCATCAACTCAACAACCTGTATTTGTTTACCAGTATCACATAAAGACAGGGCTTCAACTGATCAGATTTTTTTTAATCTCTTCAAGAACTTTTCCAATGTTTTCTACTAGGTATAAGGCATGCACTTTAATAAAATGTCCACTTGTTTTATTGAGCTGTCCTTTCATCAGTCATCTCTTCCTTAAGGTAGTCTCTAAAAATTCAACATCTGAGTGAACTCAATTTCTGCCTTTTATATCACTTCTAAATTCCCTCAAATGAGAGCAAGTAGGATTTTTGGTTTGTTTGAATTTGTAAGTAATCTCCTTATCAATAAACCTGTTCCTTTTTGGCTGTCCATCTGAATGGCAACAGCCTCTCTGATCAGCAGAAAAAGAATACAATATGACTCTGCCAGTGGCCTTTTCAGATCACTCCTCTGGAAATGAGCCCTAAAGGACAAGAGCTCTGTCACCAGAGGTTCTGTTCACTTACCTGCAACACTTCCCAATCACCTGAACCACCTGTCTCAAAACTGTAACTGAAGAGTAAAAGAGCACCAGGACCAGAGAGGCACAGAATGGGGCTTCCAACAGGTTGGCAACCCAAGGGCAGCCCTCCCCCCCAACTTAGTGCCATTTCTCATTTTGGCCTTACCTCGCTGGGTCTGGGTATATTGGGTGCTCTCTGGATCCTGCTCCATCATAACGGGATAATGAAATGAGGGAAGACTCCAGCAGCCTCCTATCAGAGATTAAAAAAACGGCAATAATCCCTGTCAATTACCAACTCAGAGGTCATTCATAAGGAAAAATGGGGGGAGAGATAAATAACATCCCCCTTTGCAGCTAACTAACACCTATACCTACAATCACACCTTTTCTACAAGCTGAAATACTTAAGAGACATAAAGGAACTACAGAGCTCCCACACAATATGGTCATTGCAGTACGCTGAATAGTGCTCTTCGCTGAGAAATGAATAAGTGCTTCAGAGACATGATCTTATTTCTATTTGCGGTACCTCCAGTAGAAAAATAGGTTAGGACCAACACAGGAGGGGAAAATTAGGCATACCCAGAGATTATCATGTGGTGCCAACATTTACTTAGTGTTCAGTTCCTCCAAGTCACCCTAATCCACATCCCCTTATCTTCCACTCATTCTGTTCTGCCCACATCCCTTTTTGTACTCCTCCAGTTCTTTAACAACTGACAAAAATCTTTACTTACATAATCTAACCCAATCATGAATTCCAGTGATCATAACTGATACACACACATTTTCTTGAGCACATTTTTTGGTGCCAGGCAAGTACTAAGCTTTTCCATATATTTCTATATTTAAAGGTCACCACAATCTGGAAAGACAGGCATTACTCTACACATGAATTCATAGCACCTAGAAGTTTATCACCCTGAGGCAAATAGTTCTTCAGAGATAGCACCAGGATTCCGGGAAGGGTTTGTCAACTCCAAAAGGTTTCAAACCACTGTGCTATCTATTCTGCAGGGCCTTCTAGGGCCCAAGCAGGTGGCACTGTGAGCTAGAATGTGGGTCAATATTGATGGATTTTCCTGATTTTTAAGAGAAACCAGAAACCTGGACTTTTGCATGAAATTTCTAATTTCAGCTCAAACATGTTTTTTTTTTTTTCCACTTTCCTGTACAAGGACCGGTTAAAACACATCTAATAAATGGGACCTGCCCCCCACTCCCAGGCTGCCATGTCTGCCACACTGCTTCTCAACTCAAATGTGCCTTGGCAGTCAATTAAGCTCCTGCCATAGAAAATGTTTCAAAGGAAATGGTCTCAGAAAGAAACGCATATTGTTCCTCTCCAGCAGCATCTTCCCTGGCTCGCCCAGGAACAGGTCTCCGGCTCTCTGCCAGGCTCTCCTTTAGAGCAGATCTGCAGGATGAGGACAGCAGCTACCAATCTTTTCCAATTGAGTTAATTCAATTCACTGTTATTAAAACCAGCTGGCTTTAGGTATAGTCATGTGCAGTCACTTTATCCCAGCAATTTGCCCACGGAAACATTTCTCCCAACAGCCCAGGGGAAAAGATGCAGCAGAGGCCTTGTCAACATGGCCTGCTACCTTTCCTCCCCAGAACTACTTAAATGATGCCAAATGAAGTTTTCTACATAGACAAGGTCTATAACCTCCACACTCTGAAAGTAAAGAACACTGTGTAACCAGTGAGGAAGAGAAGAAAGGGATAAACTACATAGCCTCTTAGGTTGACATTCTAAGTCTTCAATTATATCACTATATTTACCACAAGAAATGCTATTTCATCAATTATAAGACAAACTGCCACCAGGCACACACACATGTGCGTGCATAAACATGCACGCTCACACATGCACATACACACACACTTTAATGTGTCCAAACTTGGGATGCAGCTTACAACGGTGTGACACGGTTTAATTCGCAGGATTTTCTTTCTTTCACATGGACACATAAAAAATGACATGTCTTTGGATCTTTAAAATAAAGAATGCTTATAAGAGGCAGGGCTCATGAGATAAAGAAAAAATGAAATTTTAAGAAGCATATTCGGGAAATATATGCCATCTTATTCATTATAAACTTATTACTTCTTCATTATAAATAAATTAGTTCTATAGGAACTGGGTGGAAGAATGGAAGCAAGATCTAGGAGCAGCCAACTGCCCTGGATTACCCAGAGATCATTACATCCCAAAGGGCACTGGAGTTAGTTCTGACTAACCCTTGAGCCCTATTGAACTGTCCTCCAAATTGCTGCTTAGTAAGCAGATACCCATAGGCAAGCAGCATCCTCCAGAGTGACCAAAATCTATCCTCCTTAAGTGCTTCTGCCTAGAAAAGGATCCTGGTAAATCAGGAGGCCATTACCCCTTATGATGCCACGGCAGTATTCAGAAGGATGAGATGACTTTTTAGGGATGCTGTAAAGGAGACTCTTGAACTAGATGTGTTTGGATAAGGTAATTTTAATGATTTTATAATCTTGCTAACTCTACTTCCCACCCTAATTTCCTGTCTTAATTATGAATATTTCTTTAAATCAGAGCAAAACTAAAACTAAAGTTTTGTCTCAGGAGAGTTGCTGATGAGGTTCTTTTGGAACATGGATCCCCTATGCCTACTTACTACAGAGTCTATTGGCACCATTTGCTTGCCAGGTAATAGAGTGGACTTGCAAGTTGTATCTATTTGACATTTTTTTAAAAGATTTTTTTATTTATGCATACAAGCTGGGTGCAGGCCAGAGGTGTGGGGGATGGTGAGAGGATTCACCAGAGACAGAGTGGGGAGCAGAACAGGCAGATCTACTGAAATACACTGCTGAGGGGAGCAGCGGGCGAGGCAGGAGAGGTCTGCTGTGCCATGTGGGAAGCTCCCCAGCCGGGTATCGAACTCATGCTGCAGTGGCTCTGGATAGTCTGATAATGCTGCGACTTAATCCATTGCACCGCCAGGTAGGCCCTGTATCTGTATGACATTTTAGCAACTAATACACAAAATCATTAGAGCCAGTCACTATAAATAGCACCTCCACACGTCAATGATGAAAAATTAAGTCCTTTTCAATCACAAGTGCCTATCCAAAGGAATAAAAGACATCTCCAACTGTTGTTGAATAAAGAACTAGATAGTAGACAAGTATCACCATCACTCGGAGGAACCTCAAAGGAAGATCTTTCTCTCCTACAGTTAGCTTCTTGCAAAGAGCCATCAATGGGGAAATGGTACAAGAAAATGGAATGGGCAAGCAGCTGTCAGCCTCTGCTCTGGCTACCACAAATTTTACTTGACAATGATCTATCATGCAATTCGACAGTGCAAAACCAGGGAGGGCTTCAGAAAGGGCTGATGAACTTCAGTTAAAGCCTGAAGCTACCATTTCATTCTGACCTATAATCTCAATTTAGAAATGTTTTCAAGAGCCACTGAAGCTCTGACCCAAACAAAACCCCTTTCTTTACAGGTCAGTAGTATCAAAGAGAGGCAGATCACTGGAGTTCAGAAAGAAAATACTAGAAACTATAATTAATAATGTACAACACACATGAGAATTATACCAAATTCTTTTCATTAAAAAATGTATTATTTTTAAGTCTGAAAGTCACTGCTCTATCAAATCTACACACTACTTTAAGAAATTCAATTATAGGACCTCCCTGGTGGCACAAGGAGTTAAATCTCAGCACTATAAAGCTATGGGCAGCCACTACTGCACGAGTTCCAGCCCCAGCAAGGGAGCTAACCCATATGGAACAGCAGATCTCTCCTCTCTCCACTGCTGCTTCCCTCAGCTGTGTATTTCAGTCAATCCGTCTGTTCTGCTCCCCACTCTGTCTCTGGTGAATCCTCTCGCCACTCCACACCCCTGCTCTTGTATGCATAAATAAAATCTTTAGAAAATTTTTAAAAAGAAAATTCAATTATATAAAAGAACATAAAAATCACAAATATATAAAATACATGCCTGCTTTTGTAAATAAAGTTTTATCCAAACACAGTCAGGTCCATTCGTTTACATACCATCTGCAATTATTTTGGGGCCAGCAAGGTAGAGCTGGTAAACCTGATAGAGACAGTCCTAAAAAAGACTTACTATCTCGTGGGCCTCCCTGGTGGCACAACAGGTTAAGCACAGGCCGTGGAGCTGTCTGGTGGCTGCAGCAAGATGCCCAGCTGGGGAGATTCCCACTGGGCGCAGCAGACCTCTCCTGCCTTGCCCGCTACTCCCTTCAGCAGTGTATTTCCGTCGATCTGCTTGTTCTGCTCCCCGCGCTATCTCTGGTGAACCCTCTCACCACCCCACACCTCTGGCCTGCACCCCAGCTTGTAAGCAAAAATAAAAATAAACCTTTTTAAAAAAAAATAGTATTTACTGGCTTCCCTGGTGGCACAACAGGTTAAGCGCAGCACTGTGGAGCTGTTGCAACTGCAGCCTAAGTTCGATCTCCAGCCAGGGAGATTCCCACATGGCCTGCAGACCTCTCCTGCCTTGCTTGCTGCTCCCCTCAGCAGTGTAGTTCGGTCGATCTGCCTGTTCTGCTCCCCGCGCTGTCTCTGGTGAACCCTCTCGCCGCCCCACACCTCTGGTCTGTACCCCAGCTTGTGTGCATAAATAAATAAATATTTTTTTAATAATTAAAACTTTTTTTTTAAGATTTATTTATGCATGCATGCAAGAGCTGGGGTGTAGGCCAGAGGTGTGGGGCGGCGAGAGGGTTCACCAGAGACAGCGCGGGGAGCAGAACAAGCAGATCGACGGAAATACACTGCTGAGGGGAGCAGCAGGCAAGGCAGGAGAGGTCTGCTACGCCATATGGGAATCTCCCTGGCCGGGCGACGAACTCCCGTCACTGCCGACAACTCCAAGTGCAGTGCCAAACCGCTGTGCCACTGGGGAGGCCCCAATAAATAAATCTTCAAAATAAAAAATTAACTGCCTTCTCCTTTGTAGAAAAAATTTACCCTCCCCTGATCTAAAATTAATATTAAGCCCTGCCAAAACCATAAATCAACAGGAACACAATTCAAGCTGTAAAATTCCTAACATTTTAGGGCCTTCCTGGTGGTGCAGCAGTTAAGCGCTGCGCCTTGGAGTTGTCAGCAGCAGTGACACGAGTTCGATGCCCAGCTAGGGAGATTCCCACATGGCATGGCAGACCTCTCCTGCCTTGCCCACTGCTGCCCTCAGCAGTGTATTTCCCTCCATCTGCCTGTTCTGCTCCCCACTTTGTCTCTGGTGAACCCTCTCACCACCCCATGCCTCTGGTCTGTACCCCAGCTTGTATGCATAAATAAATAAATCTTAAAAAAAAATTCCTAACATTTTAAATTAATACAACCATTTTCCCTTCCCTGATGAACACTCTGTGCAAGGCACACAATTCCATGTACTGATAAGGAGAACCTGCTCGTAGAAGCTAGGATGCTAATGGTGCCCCATACCTAAAAAGTAATGTCTTGACCTGGTTTTGATGTCTGGGTGGCATCTGCTAGTTCAGGGGAGTCAAACCCAAACAAATGACTCCTTTCTGCCTAGGAAATAAAATCCAAATTCAAGCTTGGCTCCCAAAATTTTGCAGCCAAATTTCTCACTCCTTCTGTATGTTCTAGTCCAGTGGCTTTCAGACATTTTGGCACCAGAACTCTTATAACACCCTGAAAATTATTGAGAACCCCAAAGAGTTTATGTTTATATATGACAGGGTTTTACCTGTAATATTTATCATATTTCAAAATAAAAAGTAATTTTTTAATACACAAGTACAAATTCCATTATCAGAGTGATAACCTCAATACACGTCACATAGTCTCTAGAAAACTCCACTGTTTATTATAAAAGAATGAACAGCTCAGCATTATTATAATTTTTACTTCAGTGATTTGGGACACACTTTCAGAACCATTGTTCCGGCTAAATTAAACACCCCCTCACTATCTCTCTTATGTATTCAGCTTGACTATTTCTTCTTTCTGGAAAGTTCTTCTTCCCCAACTCTGTGAAAATCCTTGAAAGTTCAAATACTTGACTCCTCCATCAAGAAGTTTATCTAGCATTTTAAAATATCTCTCAAAAGGGGGCCTCCCCGGTGGCGCAGCGGTTAAGCGCTGCGCTGTGGAGCTGTTGGCAGCGGCAACGCGAGTTCGACGCCCGGCCGGGGAGAATCCCACATGGTGCGGCAGACCTCTCCTGCCTCACCCGCTGCTCCCCTCAGCAGTGTACTTCTGATCTGCCTGTTCTGCTACCCGCTCTGTCTCTGGTGAACCCTCTCGCCTCCCCACAGCTCTGGCTTGTACTCCAGCTTGTATGTATAAATAAAAAATAAATCTTTAAAAAAAAAAATATCTCTCAAAAGGCCTTCTCCCAAGTCACCTGGTACTTGTTACTTATATGTCTCATCTCTGCTACTGGACTACCAGCTACTTTATGAAAGCAGGTACTGAGTGCAAGTAACCTCTATCCTCATTAAAACTCACACTCTAACACATAATAGGAGACCAAAAAAACATCTACATGAATAAATTATCAGGTCTATGCAGAATTGGAAGAAATAAGCAAGAAGATATATCTGACTGCCCCTCAATAAGTCAATGACTTTCAGACAAGTTTGCTAGATATCCAAAACCCACACTAATATTCCTGAAGGAACAAGGGTTTCAGAAACTGCTTACATCACCCTTCATCCCTCTGGTGACTTAAGCTGCTCAAGTTAAACTGCTGACATAGTTGTCCTGATAAATGCAGTGCAGCTTAGTCCCTGGGAGACTCATTAAATCATAAAGCCAGAGGTTGGCTATTTGCCTGGGAAACTATCACTAATGCTCCTGGATGGTGTATTGCCAAAAGAGACCTCACAGAGTAAAGAGGGCAATGTTTTTAAGGGTATAAAAGGGCAGGAGGCCAAAGAAACTTGGATGCACCATTGCCTTCCTCATTTCTGAATCTTGCTCTGTAAGCCCCAGATCTCTGCCTTGGCGCATGCCTGGGCTAGAAGATGACAAGCCCTTATTCTTTGTAAAAAATAATTGTGTGTTCTGAAACGACACCTCTATTATGATTTCCAAATTGACATCTCTGCTTTAAAGCGGAGGCATCCAAGCCTCCCCATTTCACACACTGGCAATTATCGTTTAAGTTATCCAACGATAGGCACTCATCTGATCGCTGCAGGGCCCCCTAGCTCTAGGGGTGCACTTACAGCACATGATGCAGTTGCCAACAGAGCCTGGCAGGAAATTCCTGCCCCTGCTGTGGGGTGGACCAAGGCAAGGTGGCACTGCTAAAAGGCTAGCCTCAGGAAAAAAACAGACCTAGTACAGAAAGAGCTTACTTACCATGCCTGTGTGGGGGCCAGCCTTATTTCATATCATGGAGCATAAATAATTAATGGAGCTCAAAACAATGTCTTCCACCAGAGAAGATTTAAAACATCTTTACAAAACACTGAACATACTCCTCGATGTTTCTGTGCAGTGATCTATAGTGCGACATCACAGCACAAAATAATCAGACACCAAAAAGGAAGACACTAGAAACAAATTCATATGCATTTGTGCTATACAAAAGTCTTATCTGAAAAGTCAGATCCCTCTGGGAACATATGACCCTCTGCTAACTGATGATTGGTTATTTTCAGTAATGCTGTACAACAATTAGCTGGCACTATGCTTAATATATATGTATATGTATATACACATGAGGATATACACATATATACTCAACACACTATAGTTATGAAACTTCAATTTACAATAAAAACTTCTGTTAGCATCTGAACTCAAAGGCGTAAGCTGATCTACACGGACAGGTTTATTACTCTGTGACCAAATCCATTTTCCCTAGGAGACTTGGGAGGTCTGCTCACAGACCAGAGATTTTTTTAAACCAGGAATTTAGATTATGGACTTTTCACTAAAGGATAAGTAAGGGCAGTTGGATGGAAATAAGTCCCACAGTTAGTCTGAAGCTAATGAAGACAACCATGAACACACCCCCATAAGCTGCAGGTGTTGATACACAGGTTTACACTTTAGTTAGGAGGCAGTGCAGTTTGACTGGTTTCCCCTCAAAATCAAGAAGAGATTTACAGAATTCAATAATACTGAATCTCAGCTAATTTTACTCAGAATCAGATGATTCCCAAAAAAAGTCTATCTCTAGACCCATTAATTCTACAACTTTAACGGTAGTATACTACTTTAATAACAGCAAACCTGTAAGACTTTTTTCAGATGATTTTCCACAATCATATTCCCAATCTGAGATTTTAAAATACCCTTAGCCAAGGCTATTCGTCCTTCTTAAGTGACAAGCCACTGACCCTGGTATACTGCAAACACTATATATTATGAAGTAAGACCTTAGGGCCAACATCAGGAGGGCAAAGAGAGCTAGTAAATGAAGCCTTCCAAGAAAATGAGGAAAAAGAAATGCACAGTGGGCTGGGGCACTTATTAACCACAGGCAAAGAGGCAGCCTTCCTGGCTCATGCCTGTTGAAGTAATGAGGTTTCTGCAGTCTGCAGAAATAGACAAGAGGGCAGAGACTCCAGCTGGGCCCCCAAACAATCCACTGCTAGCCCTTGAGCAAGCACAAAGCTCAGAGCACAATCACTTTTCTTATATCCTGGCTTCATTCTGAACTGCTTCTCTTAGTGACATTTGATTTTCACTGACTCACATCTGTGGGTATACTACTTGCCCTTCCTGACTTCCATAACCCTGGTTCCTTTTGGACTCAGCATTTAACTCCACTGGAGTAATTTCTCCACCATTTCCCTCCTGTCTAGACAACATGAAATTGTCAAAAACTACACCTAAAGTACAATTAGTAGAGAAACTGCAATTCTCACTGTCCTGCCCCGTTTCCCAAAAGAATTGCACATTAATGTCCTCTGGCATGTCAATCAATACTACCCCAAAGAAGATTAACTCTGTGGACCCTGGAAGCCATTTAATTTCCACTTTGCTAAATAATATGCATTTCCCCCCCTCCACCATAATTAGAAGATGTAAACTACCTTCTTTTCACTAGCACTAATGCTTATAATCTCAGAGATCTGAATGCCTGCTGAATCAATACCTGTGTGAAAAGTTCTTACAAACATTGTTTTATCCAGCTGCATTTTATTTAGGGGAATCACAGAAAAAAGCAAAAAGACAAGGCAAAAGAGGTGAGAGGCAATGAGAGAAAGGCGTGACTCTAGATCATCAGAACCAGGCAGCATTACTGTAACAAGATGGTTTGAAGTCACTGCCAGTTTCTTATGAGATAAATTATTTCAAAAGCAGCAAGATCAAAGAACAGCAAATAATGAAATAATTTATCAGTGGTTTTCAACAGGAAGGGGGTTCCCTCCAGGGACATATGGCAATGTTTGGAGACATTTTGGTTGTTGTAACTGGGTGTTGGCAACTAGTGAGTAAAGGGCAAATATGATAGGTACTGCACATCCTGCAATGCACAGGATATCTTCCCACAATAAAGAATTAGCCAGCCCCAAATGTAATTGGTGCTGCTACTGAGAAACACTCCGAAATATTTTAATAACTGAGACTAATCAAGGGAAATTCCGAATAATTAATATTTGAGACAAGTTGGTGCTTTAGCTTTAAAATCAGATTGTAGTTTAAATTCATCACCCTATGTCACTTACTAGCTGTGTGACCTTGGACAAGTTCACTATGCTCAGCTTCCAAATTTAGAGGGAAACCCCTATTTCAGAGATACGTTGCTATGATTAAGTAAGAGCATAAGCAGTCAGCACAGTCTAATAAACAGCCATTACTGTGTTCTTCCTTGGATTTACAACTCCCAAAGTGTCTTCTGGGAACATGAAGGACTGTCCACCCAGAACACTATGCCTAAAAAGATGGTTTCTTAGAAAGAAAGACATGTGTTGAGGATGGATGAGGACTGTAAAGGTACAAACATGGGTACTTGAGCTCTAGGAATCACAGGACCCCCAACCAAATAAACAAGAGCAGTCAGTCATGCAGGCACCAATCAGTACACTGGTCCATCCAACCACTTATTTAAACAACAAATATGTATTCAGTGTCGACCGTTGAATATGTATTTTACATAAAATAGAAATATGATCCCTGTAATAACTCATTTCTGAAGAAAGACCCCAAAGAACCATTCTCCTGATATTCTTATTTTGTGAGGTCTCCTTCCATATTTGAATCTAGAACAGTCTGTTACTTGCTTTAACCAAGAGTGTGGCAAGCTGTGCCAGTTCTGGGTGTAGTGTTTGAGTACAGACAGCTTCCAAGTCCTTTCTCCTGTTTTGTTTTGTTTTGTTTTCTCTTTTTTTTTTTAAAAAGATTTATTTATTTATGCACACAAGCTGGGGTACAGGCCAGAGGCGTGGGGTGGCAAGAGGGTTCACCAGAGACAGAGTGGGGAGCAGCACAGGCAGATCAATGGAAATACACTGCTGAGGGGAGCAGCCAACGAGGCAGGAGAGGTCTGCCGCGCCCAAGTCCTTCCTCCTGGAACTGTCACTTTTGAAAGCCCTAAGCAGCTATGTAAAGTCTGGCTTCTCTAGTGAGGAGACCACGTGGAGACAGGTATCTTCAAGGCTACATGGGGAGGGAGAGAGGTTTAGCTGTCCCACCAAGCAAGGTCAACAGAAGAACTTCTTAACCAAGCTCATTTTCCAACTGAGACCGGTCTACCCAATGAACCTTGAAAGAGAATAAAACTGTTACTTTAAGTCACCAACTGCATAGTGTATTATGAATGAGAGTTGCTGATCTTGTAGCATTTTCAATCTAGTCACAATAGCACCATTAGAATTAAGTCCATGAAGTTTGCTTATAGTCATACAGTAATCACATCTGTACTCAAAGGAAGTGTGGTTTTCAAAACAAAGCACCACACAAGCTATTTAAAAATAGACCTTATACAATAAAATTTAGTATGAACTTGTTTACTGTGTCCAAAGTATGAGGTCTCAGTATTGGCCAGAGGGTGAATATCAATTTAGAAAGACCTGCTACTCTACCTAGCCCAATCAGGCTCTCTTTTTTTTTTTTTTTCCTGAAGCGCAGTTCTGGTCTTGGATGGCTCCCTCCCAAAGTAGAAGGAGGCCTCAAGTTTGGGAAATTAAGTCTATTTGTGCCTCCTTCTTTATAAAGAGGCAGGACTAGTTTCTCCTACACAAATCACTATAAAAAAGTAATAGAAAATAAATATTAACATCCCATTCTCTTGCTATGGACCGAACTGCTTCCTGTATTATTGAAATTTATAAAAAAAAAACCTCATTGTGTCTGCTTCAAGTGACTAACTAGAGAAACTGGAATCAGTTCTCTCACAACCAGTCATTCCTTATCCTCTCTTTACAAGACACATCACTTTCTTATGACCTGCAGGGAATATGTTATGGAAGGAAAAAAAATTTTTTTTTCTTTTTTGGAGTAATGATGGCAAAAGGGAGAAAAGAACTGCCATTACTTGAGCACCTAAACTTGTGAAAATAACTGATATTTAATTGTTGAACCTTCACATACAACTTTATAACTGAGAAAATTGAGGTTTAAAGAGGCTACTTAACCTACGCAAGGTCACATAATAGAGTCGGGATTTGAATCAAGTCTTGCTCAACACCACATCTATCTATGAGAATACAGAATAGAAAAGCAAGGGAACCTGAGACGATGAGGGTTAAAGCAGTATTACATCACATGAAATCAGGAACAAAAGAAAAAGTAAAAGGTAATGCAAAAGGAACTTAGTACCTACAGACATTCTGAGGGGAAGTGTTGGTAGTTGTGCTGAAAGCATTTCTAGAAGATCTAAAACAGTGTGCCCTAATTTAGTGTTCATCAAAATCACCAGCAGAGCTTGTTAAAAATGCAGAGTACTTCCCCCACCCCAAGTTTTTTTTTTTCTTAAGATTTATTTATTTATGCATATAAGAGCTGGGATATAGGCCGGAGGTGTGGGGGTGGTGAGAGGAGTCACAAGAGACAGAGTGGGGAGCAGAACAGGCAGATTCACTGAAATACACTGCTAAGGGGAGCAGTGGGCAAGTCAGGAGAGCTTTGCTGCACCATGTGGGAAGGTCCCTGGCTGGGGATCAAACTCGGCTGTGATGGTTTCATAGTGCTGAGATTCAAGATTCCCTTGCGGCACCAGGGAGGCCCCCCACCCCAAGTTTCTGATTCAGTAGATCTGGGCAGGCCCCAGAGACCTGCACTTTAACAAGTTTCCAGGAAATGTTCTTGGTCTGGTGATTACACTTTGAGGAGCACATCTAAAGATTACATGATAAACACAATTTGAAATATTTTTTTTCTCTGATCACATTCAACATGGTACCATCTAACACAGGGCCAAACCTAGTGGCTCTGTGAGGGACCCAAACTTCAGCAACTGTTAGGCTGAATAGTATAGCTGTGATCCTTTGCCTTCAAAGCATTAACAGAAAATGACCGGTCCTGCTTCTGCCTCAATTCTGCCTCTGAGAAGTCACAGGAAACAAGTGTGGAAAGAAATAAAAGCAGGCAGAGAAAAAAGTGTAGAAATTCTGGGAAGACACTAGATTAGAATAGTTTAAAGAAAAAATTCCTCTTGGTTTCATTTTAAAAGAGTTACATTTGCTCCCATTTATATTATCATCAAAAAGAATAGAATACTTAGGAATCAACTAAGAAGGTGAAACACTTACATACTAAAAACTACAAAACACTGCTGAAAGAAATTAAAGGCACAAATACACAGAAAGACATGTCTGGTCACACAAAGATTTAATATTGTTAAAATGTCTGTATTACACCCAAAACAATCTTCAGATTAAATGCAATCCCTATCAAAATCCTAATGGCATTTTTTTTTTGCAAACAGAAAAAAAATCCTAGCATATACATGGAATCTCAAAAGGTTCCCAATAGCCAAAACAATTTTAAGAAAGACTAATGAAGCTGGAGGACTGTCATTTCCTGATTTTAAAACATATTGCAAAGCAACTGTAGTCCAAACAGTTTGGTAGTCATATAAAGATAGACATCCAGACCAATGGAATAGAACAGAACCCAGAAATAAACCCCCGTTCCCCATATATACATGGTCAAATGTTCTTTGACGAGGGTACCAAGATTACATAACAGTGAAAGGATAATCTGTTCAACAGTGCTGAGAAAACTGGATATTCAAAAACACATTCAAAAGAATGAACAGAGACCCTTTATCTCGTGCCATATATGAAAATGAACTCAAAATCGATTAAAGAACTATATGTAAGATCCAAAATAACAAAACTTCTAGAAGCAAACATTGGGGGAAGCTTCATGTCAATGGGCAATAATTTCTTAAATAGGATGTCAAGAGTCAGGCAACAAAAACAAAAATAGACAAATAGAACTGCATCAAACTTAAAAAATTTATAAGCAATAAAGTAATCAATGGAATGAAAAGGGAATCTACATAATAGGAAAAAATATTTGCAAACTATCAGATAAAGGATTAATATCCAGAATATATTAAAAAACTCTTACAACTCATGAACAACAAAAAATCCAATTAAAAAATGAACAAGGGGCGTCAATGGACATGTAGCCAAAGAAGATATATGAAAATATATGAAGGACACTATGCAAAGTGAAATAAGCCAATTAAAAAAGAAAGATACTGCATGATTTGACTTACATACAGTATCTAAAGTAATCAAACTTACAAAAAAAGAAAATCGAATGATGGCTGCTAGAGGATGAAGGGGAAAACGGAGCTGTTCAGTGAATATAGTTTTACTCATGCAAGTTGGTCTAAAGATCTACTGTACAACTATGTATATACTAACAATAGTGTGGCTTAAAAACATTGAGAGGATAAATTTATGTTATGTGTTTGTTTTTTTTTCATCACATAGGAAAAGAACCTCCCCAAAGCGGGGGGGGGGGGGGGGGGGGGGGGGGGGGGGGGGGGTTGCTACATTTTCCATCAAAACAAAGAAATGAAAGGACAAAAGCCACCTTGCTGAGGTGGATCCAAAGAGACAGCAGAGACACAGAGAAAACTGAGAAGGTATGTGGAAGGAAAAAAGCAAAAGCAGCAAAAAAGACTCATGCCCTCTGATGCAGCAAAGGCAAAGGGCATAATGTTAACAAGCTGCGATTCTCGATGATAAAGTCATACTTTCTGCCTTTGATTTCTGTATTATTACAACTTTTTACTCCTTTTCTACCCTGATTTTAATTTCCTGGCAGGTGACACACAAGTCAAACAGTCTTTTCACAGAACCCACCCTTTATCCATGGTTTCTGCTCACAGGGAGACGTGTGGACCTTCTTCAAGATTTTATGCAGTCCATCACTGAAGGAAGGTTGCTTTCATACTGCATTACCTGACATAGCAGAGATCTGCTCCCTACAGTGTACCCCAGCAGCAAGTAAGCTTTCCCTCACTTTCCTTCTTTGGAAACAGAGGAGGAGTTTGTTAATCGTTGCTATTAAAAAGTCAGGCAGTTTCTCAGGTGAGGGGGCTGTCAGCTTGTCAGCCTACAGCCAGCAGGGGAGCCCCTCTTGGGTGAATTAGGCAAGATGGGTGGGGTAGAGCAGAGGGTACAGCAATGTCCACTGCCATCCTTGGTGGAGCCAAGTCGTAAGGCACTTAGGAGATCCCTGTCCACATATAACCGACACATTTTGCTTGACCTATTGTCATGATCACCAACACAAAATTGGAATTACGTAGGAAATACAGATGGGTAAAACCAGCCCAGTCCAGACTACAGCACAAAGAAGTCCATGTTCTTACTAAAGGGGCAAAAATCATTCAACCCTTGTCGGTTGTTATTATGTGGGAATACAAGGCAGATCTTTTCAAGTTCTTAATAGAATCCAGAAATCTAGATTTATGAGGAAAAAAATTGAAATATCTGTAAACACTGTGAAGATCAAATAAAGGTACCGAAAGGCTACTTTGTGATTTTCAGGCTAATCTAACACACCCAGCCACTAAAGTCAAGTTCACTCGAGTGAAAACATTACCAGGAGTGCTCCCAAGGAGGAGCAGAAATAAGAAGATACTCCTACTTCCCATAAATATATAAGAAATCCAGGAAGAGGAGAAGCTACCTGCACAGCTCTAATGGGCTAGGACGGATTACAATAAGCAAAATGTATTATGCAAACAGAACCCCATACACCTGGTGTTATTGTCTTAGCAAAACCTCCAACGCACCCTTTAGAGCACTACTCTGAACAGAAACAGGAAAGAAGGGGACTTGAAGGGGGAAAATGAACACATGGGAAATTGCTCCCAATGTATTTACAGCACACATATAGATCCCACTGTAGTCCCTGTAGCACTCCAACATTGAGAGCTGACAGAAGAGATTACATCTTTTCAAGGTCTCAGTGTGTATACAACGCACACAGACTGCTTTACAGCATTCAGTCCCCGAGAGAGGGATAATGGGGACAATTTAGATCAGCCTAACAGGTGCTCATTTGACCTGCAGTGGGGGAAGGGCTGTATGTCAAGCACACTGCCTAGAGGACCTGGACACTCACATCCTCCCCTACATGAGGCAAGCCTCCACACTTGCAAATAATTCCCAAGACAGACATATAGTGAGCCTGGAAAACCCTGCTTCAGGGCGGATAGCAAAGGAAACCAGAAACTCTATGCAGCTAGAAGAGCCAATAAATAAGACATCTAATCCAAAGTAGAGAGAAAGCAAATGCAGGAGACGCACCCCCTCTACCTCCTCTTCCAGGCCTTCATTATCATAATGGTTTCTGTTACTATAGCACCTGACTCTCAGCCAAATCACATTCACATAAAGCAGGGGTTGGCAAACCATGGCTTGGTGGCCAAATTTGGCATACTGCCCAAATTTGGGCATGAGTTGGGAATTTTTTTTGTATTTTTAAATAGCTGAAAAACACCAAAAGAAAACTCTTTCATGTAACATGAAAATTACATCTATGTCTGTAAGTAAAGTTTTATTGACACACAGACACATTCTTACATATTGTCTATGGCTGATTTCATGCTAAGCAAAGTTCAACAGTTGCAACAGAGACTGTATGGCCTAAAAACCTAAAATATTTATTATTTACCCTTTATAAAAAGTTTGCCAACCCCTAATTTAAAGTATACATACAGAGAGGATCACTCAGAACTCAAGGAGGTGTAAATACAGTTACCTACTTGGACAGGTGAGCAGCGAAGTTTTAAAAAAAGATGAACAGCAATAGTACCTCTCCACCCTATCTTCACCTTCACACTCCCTATCTTCACACTTCACACTGGCAACTAACTACTCCTGAAGACAAAGAAATATCTAAATGTTACTCCTTACAATGAGTACGAGATGTCTGGATTCTCCTACTCATTTAACAAGTCCTGGAAGACTAAGTGGCCCAAAGACAGTAAGCAAGAGGATGTCAAAGACAGAACAGTTCATGTTTCCCTCATACAAGGCTGTTGGAGAATAAGGTATTTAGAATTAATGAAAGAGAAGTCCTCAATACGGAGGAGTAGGATCCTAAAAAAACCAGTGGTAGAATTTACCACTGAGAAATTTAAGACCTTATGGGGGAGAAATAGGATTAAGAGTCCCAATCTATCAAAGTGTAAATATCTATGAAATTATATTCATTAAAGTAAAATAGGAACTAGAAAATAACATTTCATTCATTCTTTTTTTTTTGGGGGGTGTAGGTCAAAGGTGGTGGTGGTGGTGAGAGGATTCATCAGAGACAGACTGGGGAGCAGAACAGGGGGTTTTACTGAACTACACTGCTAAGGGGAGCAGCAGGCAAGACAGGAGAGGTCTGCTGTGCCATGTGGGTTAGCTCCCGGGTCAGGGATAGAACTCAGGTGACAGTGCTGAGATTTAATCCCTAGGCCATGAAGGCGGCTTTGAAAATAACATTTTATATATCATAAATTAGTGATAACATGAAACATTTACATTTACCATTAACAGTGCTCAAACTTTTCAGCTCCATCAATTGCATTTCTAAAATTTCATCCTATAGAAACATCTGCACAAGTATACAAAGATATAGCATTGTTTGTAAAAGCAAAAAACCAAACAATCCAGATTTTATCAACGAAGGATTGATTAATTACGGTGCACCCAACTTCTGTAATACTAAGCCATTGTTTAAAAGAAGGCAGCAGATCTACACACACCAACATGGGAAAATTGTCCATGACCTATTAATGAAATGTGTAAATAACGAAACACTACATTTAGCATGATTCCATTTTTACAAATAAAGAGAAAATTATTTTCATTTGCAAAGAAGATCCTGGAGTTACTACAAAATTTTGACAATGTTTAGCACTGCATAAGCTATTCACTTTCTATATCACATGTCTCTGTAAAGTTTGATTTTTTTTATAAGTGAATTTGTTATGAGCTTTGTATGTAGGAAGAAAATCGGTATTTCAAAATTTTCATTTATGATCCCTTGCTCACTATACAATTTTTGGACTAGATACTCCCTCAATTGCAGTAACATACCCTCATATTTGGTGAAGGGGAAGGAGGAGAGCCTTTGTTACAGTTATACTTCTGCTAAGATTTCTGTATTTATTTAGCAACTGTTCATCCAAATACTTCAGGCCTTTCTAATTCTGACACAATCACTGACTCTCTCCCTTCTGGTTTTCACCAGTCTCAAGACACAAATTAATCTAAAAATGTGTGAAGTTGGCCTTAGTTTTAATTTACCCTATTTAGCAGAGCCTCTTCAGTCTATTCTCAATTAGCAGCCACAGTGATCCTTTTAAAATATAAGATCATGCTACTCCATTTCAGATGGCTTCCCAATCACTCAGACTAAGAGGTAAAATCCCTTAAATGGCTTAGAAGGCCTTGCATAATCTGGTGCCAATTACCTCTCCAGCTTCATCTTCTATCACTCCATCCTTTGCTGTGCTCCAGTCAAGTGTATCAGGAATTTTGCATTTGCCCTTCTCAAGGTCTAGAATGCCCTTGCCCCCAATATCTAGAGTTTACTTCTTCAGGTCTCTGCTCCAGCATCACCTTATCAGATTTCCTTTGATAACCTTATTTAACACTGTATCCTTCCACCCAGCACCCCCTAGCATAGTGAATTATTTTACCAATTTGTTTTCTTTCCCCCATTAGAATGAGAGACTTATTGCTGGTGCTTAAATAGTGTCTGGTACACATTAGGTGATCGGTATTTGTCAAGCAAATGAATGAATGAATGAATGAATGAATGAATGAATGGCAACAGTGGTAATTTCACAAGCCCAATTCCCAGGGTTACAATTAAGAGCCACGCTTATGCACTGGGCAGCCCATACACAAACTCCTTGGTTCCCTCTCTGCGTTCTGGGTTTACATTCCCCGAGTTCCCTTACCCTCTCTTAAAACTAATTTACTTAGGGCCTGGTGGCCCAACGGGTTAAGCATGGAGCTGTCGGTAGCTGCGGCACGAATTCGATGCCTGGCCGGGGAGATTCCCACACGGCAGAGCAGACCTCTCCTGTCTCACCCGCTGCTCCCCTCAGCAGTGTATTTCCGTCGATCTGCCTGTTCTGCTCCCCCTCTGTCTCTGGTGAACCCTATCACCACCCCATGCCTCTGGCCTACACCCCAGTTTATATGCATAAATAAAAATGAATCTTAAAAAAAAACTAATTTACTTAATTCCACCATCAGCTTTATCTCTTTTTTGATTTCTCAATACCTGTCTTTCTTTCTTCCCAGAATGAACAAATCCTGATTTGCACTTACCACAGATTCTCTTGTTAAAGATTCTTCCTCATTCTTTGTCCTCAAATACCTAACTGCTTAGTAAGAACAGAGACAACAATTCCACCACCATATTTAGGGGCATAATTAACTGGAGGTAAAGCAAAACTCTCTTAATAAATGAATATTACCTCCTGCCCCAGGAAAAAAGGAACCTTAAAATATCTCAAAACGAAAAAAAGAGTCAGTCTAGAAATGCTCAGACCCCAAAATGAAAAAAAGATAAGAACAACCACTTTCTCAAACCCCAAACATCCAACTTGTATTAAGCAAATTCCATGAAAGCCTTCCTCAGAAACAAAAAGAAACATAAGGCAACACAAGCAAACAGAACCTTCACATATAATTTGATTTATTCACATCAAATTTGGACTTTACCAAAACCAAGCACACCATCATTCAGATTCAGAGTCATTAAGGAAGAAAAAAAAAACAACAGCACTGACTGGCAAAGATATTAGTGTCACTGAGATGTGAGCCAAAGACCAACAAAATGGTCTCAAGAGGAGGCTACACGATGCCAGTACATTTAAGGAATGTGCAGACCCCAAGTCATCCAAGTTATTATTAAGGACAGGTGGCCAGGGACATAAGACTTGTTACTGGCTTCAGGACTACCAGTTCACAAGTTAGAGACAGCACAGTACATCAGAGGAACAAATTCTAGGTGACATGAGTGCAAGTTATGGCAGTGTCTTCCATGAACAATTCTAAGTAATGTTACTTCATTAATTCAACAAGTACTTATTGAGCCAACCACTCCCCCTTAAAGGATGTGATATAATGAGTCTTTTTTCTTAAAAAAGCCAAAAAGGATTTACACTGCCAAGCTGAAAATTGCAAATGATATCAATTCAATTCCGTTTGTTCAATTCAACTAACACTGAGCATCTACTGTATGCCAGGCAGTATTCAAGGTTACATTAGGGCTACAGACACTCATTGCCCTCAGGGAGCTCACCAACTAGGATAGGAAACAAGTACTTTTGAGTCCTGGGTGCAACATCACAAGGAAGTATCTATATTAAGTATATATGCAGCAAAGAAGAGGAAGCAATTATTTGGGCAATTAGGGAAGGTGACAGCTCTGCTGTATAATCCCCTCTCCAAAGAAACTGGATGGGATTTAGATAGAAAGACCTTAAAATGATCAAGCTGAGAAGACTGATTGCCTTCTCCCTCTTGTGGACCTAGGACAAGCTCTGCAGATATATCCACTTATTTGACTCCATTAATGTTTCTGCTCAGAAATCCCTGGAGAATCCCCATGTAATAAAGAGGTTTCAGATTGCTCTAAACTCCAAAGCAATTCACACACACTCTCTCTCTCTCTCTCTCTCTCTCTCTCTCTCTCTCTCTCTCTCTCTCTCTCTCTCAGTCACTCATTCACTCACTGAATTCAAAGGAGGGCTTCTAACTCTAACCTTTAACATTTTGGGCCAAATTTTACGCTATCACTGTCAACATGTTCCCCAACCTTCATCACTCATAACAGGAACGTAAGGATCAGAAGACACCAGTTCTCAGAACACACTCAGTCTTACCTGAATACTTCAGGTGCAAGGCCTTGTGACTTATCACTTATCTAGAGAAGGAGTGTAGAAACAATTCAATTAGGAAAGTTTAGCGCAATTTTGAGCTCTAATTTGTTGGGATGTTAACAGTGAACTTCCCTAACTAGGATCACTTTAAAAGGACTAATCAATGCTATTTTATGGACAAATAACCAAAAGAACATTTCTCCTGTTTCCCTAAAAACAGTGTGTTAGTTACAGTTTTACCCAGAGATGACAGTCTATCAGACCTCCAATTGCTCACAAGTTGACTGAAGTTAAGAAGTCCTCTCAGTTAAGACCTACAGAAACAGCAGAGGTTTGGATGGAGAAAACCACTGTATAAAAGTACTAATTTCAAATGAAGTAAAGAAAAGGGCAACCTCTTTAGGATCCAGGGTTTCAATTCAACCTTTGCTACAAGCACCTCTTTAAAAAGTCACTTTTCTCTGTATCTGAGGTTTCTTATCTATTTAAAAAGAGAGGCTAAACTAAATAAACTCCAGGTTTTCTCCAGTTTTAAGATGCCATTTAAAAAATTTTCTCAGGCCTCCCTGGTGGCACAGTGGTTAAGTGCTGCCTTGTGGAGCTGCTGGCAGTGGTGACGCGAGTTCAACGTCTGACCAGGGAGATTTCCACATGGAGCTGCAGACCTCTCCTGCCTCGCCCACTGCTCCTCTCAGCAGCGTATTTCCATAGATCTGCCTGTTCTGCTCCCCACTCTGTCTTTAGTGAACCCTCTCGCTGCTCCACGCCTCTGTACCCCAGCTTGTATGCATAAATGGGTAAATCTTAAAAAAAAAAAATAATTTCTCTTGGGCCTCACTGGTGGTGCAATGGGTTAAGTCTCAGCCTATAAAACTAATTGCGGCCAGTGCAGCATGAGTTCGATACCTGGCCAGGGAGCTTCTCACACGACTCAGCAGACCTCTCCTGCCTCGCCTGCTGCTCCCCTCAGCAGTGTACTTCAGTCGATCTGCCTGTTCTGCTCCCCACTCTGTCTCTGGTGAATCCTCTCACCAACCCACACCTTTGCCTATACCCCAGTTCTTGTATGCATAAATAAATACTTTTTTTAAAAATAAAAAATAAAAACTTTTCTCTTTTTCTTAATACCAACCTTTCAAAGCTACAGGGACTCCTGGTTTAAACCAGGAGTCCTTAAGGAGTTAGAATAGCCTGATTTTTTTCTGCTAGGTCCTGGGATATGAGACCCTAAAATAAGTTTCTCATGGTAAAGTAGAGTCTGCCAACCAAGTTATAAATTGTCAGCTGGAATCAGACTACACAGACAACTCACCCTCCATTGCCCACAGGCAAAAGGAGACAAACTGTGTTCTGATTACTACCCCTAGGCAACACAGAGTTATACTGAAATACACACTTGTGCTTAATACGCTATTTGCAAACACTAGTAATTATATCAGCAGTACCAGGGATCAAAACATGCCTCCTTAGTCTATCTCCCACAAGAAGGCCAATAAAACAAATCCTCTTCCTATGAGTAGACTACACATACAGTAACGACACCTTTTCTTCCCTGCCAGTCTAGCATAGTGGCGGCAGCAGCCCAACAGTGACACCTGCTGGGGAAATCTAAGCAAGAGCTGGCTCACAGGCTAGAGAACAGGGGGGCCTTTAGAAGGTCAGATGTGTACTGGCACAACTATTTATTTTAGTGACTTACACTAGAATGCAGTCTTTCAATTGATAAAGAGGTGGTGGTTCTTCTTTAAAGGATATGTACTGCGAATATTTTCAATATACCTCATTTTTGAAAAGGCTGTCAGCTCTCGCAGTATACTACATCCTAACTGATCTGAAAGTGACTTCATAAATAATATAACTATCATATTAACATACCACTTTACACTGAGACATGCATAATTTGTATATTTTGAAAGAAAAAATATAAAATTTTACATCTAGCTGAAAAGGGACTTCATTTTTGACAAGATACATCTTTAAATGTTTGCACTTTAAACTAGAAACCTGTAATTTTTTTGGTAAAATCTTTAATAACTTCTGGGTTATAAATGGTCTACTTTATTAAGAAATGACTATTTACATCTAAATTAACTAAAAATAAATAAAGACTTTCTCAGATCACACTAGCTACATTTCAAATACTTAATCACCTCATGGCTAGTGGCTACTATACAGGACAGGATATAAAACATTTCCATCATTGCTTTAGAGAAACATATTGGAATATTTCAGATGAAATGATATGATGTCTGGGTGGTAAGACTGGATAAGGGATAGAGACAAAAAACAGCTGGCTCCATAAATGTTGATAATCTTTGAAGTCAGGTGATATGAGAGTCATTTATCATACTTTTCATTTTCTTATGCTTGAAGATGGCCACAATAAAAAGTTTAAGGAAGAAAAATAAATAAGAATGGTTCACCTAAAAAACAAAATTATTACATTAAGAAATAGACCATGGACGATGGCTTGCAAAAATCTTTAGTACTGCAGGGGTAGAGTTCAAATATCCACTCAGTAACCTACTCTGAGTCTCACTTTCCTTAACTGTTAAAATGGGAAATTGTGCCTTGCATGGAAATAAGAAATAATGCAAAGCAAGAACATGGTTACTTACATGTAACAGGCCCTCAGTAGTTGTCACCTGTAATTACTATCAAACAGTAGAATTTATTTGAAACCACTCTGGTATTTCTCAGAACAGCATGAGGAAGTATTGCTAGAACAGGATGAACAAAGGCTAACCTGAAGTCCACTGGTACTATGGAAACGGGCACTGGTACGCTTTTAGAGTAGTAACTGAGGACAACCCTTTTATGGCTACCTTTAATAAACTTTTTGAACGCCTACTATATGTCAGGCATGTGCTTGTTGCCTGCTCACCTCTATTGACAAAGAGGTAGAACAGAGTCCCAGGCTTCTGATGTGAGCCACTATGAGGCAAAATAGCCCAAAGCCAGGAATTTAGATGTTAATCCATTCTTGGGTTCAATCACATGGGCAAAGTAACTACCTACAGCACACTGTCTCTTTCACCTCCATTCTCCTTAGCAACTGCCTACTATCTCTTATGTCCCCTGCCCTTTCTCCCTGAACATGTACTCTTCTCCTAAAATAAAAAGTTCTCTTTCTCTCCAAAGACTCTTCTTTCAAGACTTAATTTTGTAAAGCCTTCTTTGATACTTCCCCTTCTCTAAAATTAGATTACACTGTCTCAGTACCATACAACGAAGCATTTGGTCATCTACATTTTTGACATAATTTCATGTAAATAAGTCTTGCCTCTACAATAACAGGTATCTTCCTAGTGGGCATAGACCAGATACCATATTTGTTTTTTATTCCCCACAGTGCCTAGGGAAGTGCTGGAAAAAATTGTAACCATTCAACAAATATTTATTAACTGGGTAACTCTCTAAAGCATCCTCCCAAAATAACAAGTACATTATGTGCACAATCCATATTCCCACCCTTGTTAGAAGCTTATGTCAGAGAAATTTCAGTTGCTTCACCAGAGGATGTAACGCAGAGCAATATGCTGTTTGGGTCCAACAGGCATATTCTGGGAGCTGGTGATTACGCTAGATTTGACCTTTACAAAATCACAGAAAGAAGTCCCTAATAAATCAAGATAGATGCGCACACAGCCATACATGGAACATGTGGTGGGCGATCAACTACACCCACTCTGTTGCTTCCATGAAAGAGTTGCCTGGGATGCCAATCCAAGTATGGAGAGGCCTTCCTTCTATGCAATCGTCTCCTTCCCCACCCTAGGGTGAAAGTCCATCTGGAAGGTTCACTCCAAGAATCTAACTTGCTGTCCCAGATTATATCTCTTAAAAAATACACATACATGTATATGTATGTGTATTTTTTTCTTTTCCCATCATCAAGTCACAATGTTCTAAAACATAAGGTTTAAGAGGTGAACATAGTCATAGTTGTTCAAAGGAACACAATTGAAGAAGAATCATACTAATCTGTTCCGAGAAGGGTTCTCTTTCCCTACTTATTTTGAGGCACTCTGGGACATTTTCTTGTTTCACAATAAGGCCTACACATACAATCCTTCAAAGAGGTCAAAAAGCAGGACAGAGGAAGTCAGTAGCTCTACCTCCTCATGCTTATCTAGTCTAATGTACATTCTCCTTTAAGGCTAAAGGTCCCATGAGCTTAACCAGAAAAGGAACTAGCAAAGCCAAAATTCACGCTGTTAATCCTATTCAGTCTCTGCCACCAGAACAAGATTTTCCAAGAAGATGCGACCGAAACTAGGGAGGTCAGACCAGAGGTATGGGACCAAGAGACTCCAAATATAGCCTCAGCATTGATAGGATTGAAGGGAAAGATTTAAGGAGAAAGGTAAGGGTGCAGGAGAAGACAGGAAAACACCTGCTTACCTCCTGAGTGAATCTTCCTCAGAGCTTTCCTCAGGCATATCCTGATGTAAGGCCTCCTGTGATACAGTTCCAGATCTGCTGGACTGGGTATAAATTCTTTCCCAGTGGCCTGTCTCCTGGTTGAAGGCCACCCCCACAGTCCTCTCCTCCTGCGGACTAGCAGAGCTGCTCAGCTCCAGCCTGCTGGAGCTGGGTGTTTGGCCCTCAGTCCGCTCAAGAGGTGGCAACTGGTTGCCACTTGATGGTATGCCCTCAAAGGTACTGGGCACCTGCCAGGAGGAGCTGGCCTCGCCAGAGGAGTAGTTAGGTGTGGTTCTTTCCCAGCGCAGGGTATCATTGTTGAAAGTCAGCAGATTGTGGCAAGCACGGCAGCGGTTCAGGTGGCCACGCGACAGGTTGGAGTTGTTCTCACTGCTGTGTGGGGTGGGTTGGTGGGAAGGGCCTGGCCTCTCAGATTCAATGTTATTGTTGAGCATTTCCTGGGCCTGTTGGGCCTGGGGGGCCTCCCCACTCAGACTCTGGTCCAGTTCCTGAAGTCGGTCATACTCCAAAAAGAAGCGCCTCAGGTCACATTGAAGCTCATGGCGAATGCTGCCTGAGTTGTTTTGGCTGGAACCATTCCCTCCATCTGACTCAGCTGCCAACCCTGAAGTTGGAAAACCTCTCCCTTCAGTGGCTGAGGTGTACACAGATGCTTGAGAGCCACCTTCCTGCTGTCTTAGCACAGACAACAGACTCACCGAAGAGGCACTGGTCCTGGGTGGGGGCATGGATTCCGCCTCAGAGCGGGAGTTCAGACTGAGCACTGTCCGGGTCCACTCAGATCCCGTCAGTCCAGGAGCTAGTTCTCGGTGATACCTAGAAGGGTGGCTAGACAGAGGGCCTCCCAAAGAGCGGCGGGTAGGACCTAGACTGAGGTTGCGGAGCGTGTTGCCGGCAGTGCTGCTCTGGACTGTACTGAAGGCAGACGGCCGGTTCAGGAGGCCCTGGTCCTGCTGCGTTGATGAGGCCTGCTCCGGGGGATGGAAGGGCTCGGTCTGTACAAAAGAAAAGGAAGGGGTAGTAGCCCTGGCAGAAGCAGGGGGGACACTGTCCTGGTGTGGCAAGAGGGAAGGAACTCGAGTGCCAGAGCAGCGGCTGCAAAGGCACAGGATCCCAAGGTGCTGGCAGCACTCAGCTGTGGGGTAACTGACCCGCTGTCGGAGCCTGATGTAAGCGGAAGTCCTGGGGCGCTCCGTGGAGGGCTGAGGGGTAGGCGGTGGGGGTGAGGGGGTAGCAGAATCTTGCACTGTGCTTTGCTCTCCCACCTGGATGCCAGAGGAGCGGGAGGACAGCATGTGCAGGAAATTGTGAAGGAGAGGCGTCCGGCGAACTGGCTGTGATTGCAGGAGGGAACGCTGACGGTAGTGGGATAATTCTGTTCCGTCTATGGGGATCTCTGGTTCGTCATCACCCTGCAACGTGGACCAAGGTGAAGCAGGGACCAAGGCAGTTAAACAGAAACTCCAGGCAAATCAAGACAGACTAACTTCTTATAATCATCCAAGGAAAACCACTTTTCTAGATCAGTAAAACTCTACCTACCACTGAAGCACTAAAACTGGCTGCAGACTGAGAATCATCATACGGTATTAAATTATTCACTTCCAATTAGCAACATTTCTGAAGGTGTACAGCTGGCAAACTAATTCTCTTACAAAACGCATCTCTACGACATGGAGCCAAGTGAGGGGAAGCAAAATGTTAACCAGCCAGAGGCATACAGAATGCCAAGACATCCACCACTCCCTGGCTACTTCTAATGAGATCATCACTGGGGGCTAGGGGTGTGGGGAAGGTTAAAAATTAACTGCCCTGCCAAGATTATTGCTGGAATTCTGAATACACAATCTGAAGTCAGTCTTAAATCGTGACTGGAAAGAAATACTTGGGCATTGAGAATTAAAGTGCAATTTAATAATCTGAATTAAAGCACTGGTTTAGAAAAAAACTCACAGTTCAGGTGGTGTTGAACTGCTGGCTAACTTACCTGCTGATTAGAGGGGTTAACAATTGCTGTGAGTAAGTAGTGTCCAAGAGGATCAAATCGCACCAGACTGTAAACGAAGAAGAGACAGGGACACATACAGAGAAATTATGTTAACTGTAAAGAGGAAACCTATGTTAAAATTTATAGCAATTGTTACTAGTAATTGTGAGATTACTCAGGTATCCACTCATGCTAGAGACTTTCAAACTTTCAGACATTAAAATAACAAGGCTCAATACTTCTTATTACCTCCTTACCTCCTACTGTCAGAGTAAGGGAGTATGTATCAGAAACACAATTGTCAAAAACCAGTTAAACTTCCATTCCAGGAAGCAGCTACATTTAAGCAAATACCTGCTCATGTCAAGGAGCCATCCTAACAGGAAAGCACAGGCGCTCACATACTCTCCACAGGTTAGGTATTCTGTCACATTAAGTGGCTACACTAGCAAGAAGTGTGAGTTCTGGTGACAACAAATGGTTTTAGCATCCAGTGATATAAGTAAGACTAGAAAATTTACTTATACCCAACTACGAGACCAAGAGTTGACAATGCACCAACTGAAATTCAGGCAAGGTGTGTTTTGGATCTTGCCAGCTAGGTAAGTATCAATGAGCCGGTCTGATACGCACTTACCTCTCCATCTCTAGTTTGTTAAATACAAACAACCAGGGGTGAACAATCACCTATCAAGTCATTTAAAATACCTCCTGAGCACCTTTCAGGTTTCCAAAAGTGTTCTATTCCAGACCCAGATAGCTTTGAACCTAAAAAAGGTTCTAACAATCCTGACCTACAGAGAATAAAGATGAGGTCAGTAAGGAACAGCTAAAATGAACACAATGAACTGTTCCCCAGCTGACTGGTCAGCTGTTTAAAAAGTAGAAAAAGCCTTAGAGGCAACCACCTATCCTGGGCAGGGATAATGATCTGTCTTCTGAGGTGACAGCAGGTCTAAGTGTTCTCAGATGTTAGTCCTATGCCAGACACCACTGTTGGGCAGAGCACTCACCGGACCCGTTCCATCTCACTAGCTGTCTTCACCACAGCAAAGGGCTCCCGCCGACTCCAATCCCAGAAGTGGATCTCGTTGGCAGTGGCAATCAGCAGGAGCTGAGCCGTAGGGTGGAAAGCCAGAGAAGCAATGGCATTGTTGCTATCTGTGAACCAGCTTTCACTGCCACCCTATAAATGAACCAATCCCAAATATTCTCTGGTTACAAGCTGCCAGAAGGCTGGGATGTCAACTTTAAGAACGGTCCATTTAAGGGAAACTGACTTTCTGTAGGGCATATTTAAGTAAGTCCTCTGTTAAACGATGTCAAAAATCAGTGATCTGCAAGAATCACCAATTTATTGGGAAAACACTACTGTCAGCTCAATTCTCCAAGTCATCTACAATTCATAAGCAATGAGCATCTATCTGCACAGTGCCTGTTGCTGAAGCCTGTAAAGCCTCACACGTGGCGCATGACATGGTGCAGTGCACCACGACCCGCTAGCCAGTCACCAGTTCCAGAAGCGTCGTGCTTAGAGTACATACAATCCTTGCTCTGAGAGAACAGGAACCCACTCTGAACACATCCCAGAGCCTCCTGTACTGCGCCACAATGTGCAGGTAGAGGACAGTTCAAAAGGTGTTCATCTTAGAATGGAGGACTGCTGACTAGACTTCCTAACAGTTCAGTGGGCAAAGACTACCCTTACCCAGATGTAGTCCTATGAACCTGACTTCTTCAGAGTTGAGAAGGCAATGATAAACAAGTCTCTGCAATTGAATACCAAAGAAAAGAAAATACTTACATGTAAATCCCAAATCCTAACCTCTCCATCTAGGCAGCCAGAAGCAATAAGGCCTGAGATGGTGGGATGAAAAGTGACACACCATGGAGTGCGGCGGTGTCCAATCAAAGAATGAACACACTTGCCAGTCTTCACCTCCGTAATATAGATATTATGGTTCACATGGGTGGAGGCCAAGAGAGTCCTACGGAATCCAAGAGTAGGAAGTGAATATGAAGCATGTGAAAAGGTAACATACTTATTCCATTTTGCACAACATAGCCAATTGATTCCCCACCCCAGCATGAGAGAAACCAGACCTTAAGCATTAGGCAGCATATCTACAAGAAGCCACAGAAATATTCTGCGGCTTTAAAAGCTTTTGGTTTCTCCATCTGCCCCCCATATCACCTTCAGAGATTTATTTTTCTCCAGCTGGAAAAACTATCACATCACTGGTGGCCTGTATCACACAGGTAAATGATTGTTATTAAACAACTACAAGTTTTAGGGCCTCCCTAGTGGCCTAGGGGTTAAGTCTCAGTGCTTTCACTGCTAAGGCTTGAGTTTGATCCCCGGCCAGGGAACTAGCCCACATATAGCACAATAGACCACTCCTGTCTTGCCCGCTGTTCCCCTTAATAGTGTATTTAAGTAAATCCGCCTGTTCTACTCCCCACTCTGTCTCTGGTGAATCCTCCTACCCCCTGAACCACTGGCCTATACTCCAGTTCTTCTAATTAAAAAAAAAAAGCCCTACAAGTTTTGATCTGCAATGTTCATAATCTCATTTGCTTATACCCATTATTTCTCTCCTTTTTTTGAAACACTGGCAAAAATCACACACAGTGATTTAAAGAGTCTTTAGGGATTTGACTTCAAGATCAAGACAAGCCAAATTATAGAATACAATGTTATCACAAGTCTTGGGTTAAATTATATATGAGTAGTAGGTACCTGTCAGGGCTGAAGGCCAGTAAGAAGGTAGAACGTGGACTATCTGGCAGTTCTACTCTCTAGTAAGAAAAAAAAAAAATAGTTAAATACATTATTTATAAACTATGGCTCAAAAGCTATAAGCCATTCTGGATTAGTATTCACAGAGCAAGCTTAAAAATTGGAGACAATGACCACGTTACAAATTGAAAGAGATAAATTTAAATTACCTTTAGGAAAAATATATTTCTAGCCCATAAATTCTTCCACATTTATAAAGTATTCTCTAAGTTAGATTTACCAAGTTTTATACACAAAGTATATTACATGTCAAATTCTATGTCATTAGCCCATTCTGAGGCCCACTCTACTATAACCCCTACAAATCCTTACGTCAAAAAAAGATTTTTTTTTTTCTTACCTTGCCCTCCCATTTCATCCACCGGGTTTTATCTTCCACCAGTTCCTGCAGAAGCCGTTGAGCTCCAAAGGCCCTAGTGCCCCTTTCTCGTCCCCAGAGTATACGGACAGCATTCTTCTCTGGAACAACCTTCATCGTGCTCAGGGGCCACTGTCACACCAGTCAGAGGAAGAGAAGGAGCAAACAATAGCTCCGCACACTGATGCAGCTAAAATGAGGCCATCCACGTCCTTGGAAGCTGTCCTCATGGAAATCTAAGGTACAGAGATTAGTATGTCAAAGAACATCTCTTCTGCAATTAGAGAACCTTCTACTGCAAGTGTCATTCCTGATCAAAGAAGAAAGCATTCTTTCCGTATTTAATGATATTTTCTCAGAAAAGACCCTTCCTCCAAAACTATTTCATCCTTAAATTCCTCTTATCTCCTTCATAGCTCAGTTTCATATGTAAAACCAGACCAAACTCTAAAGCGATTATTCTATTACTGATGCTTTACCAGGCGGAAAGAACTTCTGCTACTAATAGAAAGATCTAAAACACTTGTCAAAAACAAAGCAAAATGCCTACCTTCTCCTTTTTATGCCATACTGCCTCCCTAGTTGCTGGCACCCCTCATTTTCACTTAAGCAGCCTCAAATTGAAGGAGAGAGAACCATTTAAAATGTTCTTACTAGAAGTATGATTCTTACATAGCAGCTTCAATTCTACATCCTACCTAAAAGCAAAGCCTCAGAACTTCAGGATCCAATTCTCATACTTTCTTTCCCTTCCACAGTAGAGGAAAGAGAAGGGGAAAAAATTCAGGTCCTTTTCTTCATTTACCACAAGGCTTAAGAGAATAAAACTGTATCTCAAAATAAACAAAAAAAAAAAATTTACTGAAACATCACCTAGCAGTAAGATACAAATAGAATTGCAGCTCCTCTATACAATGGGATATGTGGCTTAATAAAATGTTTAAGAGAATATGTATGTAAATGTTATAAATTGCAGCATAGTTTCTTCAACTCAAAGTTGAAAAATACAGAAATAAATATGTGGCTTCATTATTCACTACTTAAGACTCAAAAATTATTATTTTTGTTAAGTTTGCTTTATCTCTGAGATAAAGACATGGCTATCTCTAGGTTGCTTTCTATTTTCTTCTGAGCCATTTCAGTAGACATCAAGACATTCTAACCCTACAACTTCATTGCGTATCTCCTACGAATAAGGACATTCTGCCCAATAACCACAATACCATCATCACACCTACTATTACACTGGTCAACAGTGAGATCATTACTGACTTAAAAAGGCCCTAATCTGTAGTATCTTGGTGTGCTGAACATGAATATAACCCTGAAAAAACATTTTTTAAAAAGATTTATTTATTTATACATACCAGCTGGGGTGCAGGCCAGAGGTGTGGGGTGGCGAGAGAGTTCACCAGAGATAGAGTGGGGAGCAGAACAGGCAGATCAGAAGTACACTGCTGAGTAACCCTGAAAATTTTTTATTAGCTCTCGTTTTGAAGATATTTCATATAATTCATTTTATATGTTTCACCGTGTAAATCCTAACATCCTAAATCAGCCTAGACTGATAAAATATTGCATCGCATTGCATAATACCATCATGCACACATCTTCCAGAGTTGAGTGCATCATTTTCTGATGCAATGCAATACTACTGCCAGGCGGCTGCTGAAGTAAGCTGACGTCAGCAGTGCACTATATAAAGCCCATTGGAAAGGTTGAGCACTGAAAATATTTCAGACTTTGTCTGCGTTGAGACCAGTTCCACATCATGAGGGACTTCCTATTCCAGAACCTCCAGCAGAATATTCTCTTGATTCATCTGATGAGGTCAAGGGTGAGCGACCATTCTCCTGTTCCATCAGCATGCAGAGATCCAGATTTTCACTGTGGTGCATCATCAACCCCACACAGACTAATACAGGAAGAACTAAATGACCTTGTCATGATTTGGACTTATCCAAGAACAAGGCAGAACTGCTAGGATCAAGACTCCAACAATGGAATCTTCTAGAAGAAGATGTCACAATTACTTCCTATCGAAAGAGCCACCAGCAGTTGGAGCCTTTCTTTAGAAAGGAAAGTACTCTGGTATTCTGTTCTGATATTGAGGGCCTCATAAATGCCTTAGAAATCACTCTTGACCCACAAGAATGGAGAGTATTTCTAGACTCTTCAAAACTGAGTCTTAAGGCTATGCTTTTGCACAATGGAAACCGTCTTCCACATATTCCATTAGCACATGCTGTCCATATGAAAGAGACATACGATAACCTAGAGCAGCTACTGCATTCCACTGAGTATCACAAGTACAGCTGGCACGTCTGTGGTGATTTGAAGCTAGGTGCCGTTTTAATAGGACTGCAGCAGGGATATATAAAATACATGTGTTTCTTATGTGAGTGGCATAGGCGAGCAAGTGAATTGCACTACTTGCGGAAGGAATGGACTCACAAACAAAATGTAGCAGTTGGAGAGAAGAATATCCAGCACCCAGCTCTGGTCGAGGCTCACAAATCCTGCTACCACCCCTTCACATCAAACTAGGTTTGATGAAGAATTCTGTGAAAGCCATGGACCGGACCTTGCCAGCTTTCCGATTCCTGCATGAAAAATTTCCTCGACATAACGAAGCAAAGATTAGAGTGGGAGTTTTTGTGGGTCCTCAGATTCGAGCGCTCTTCAAAGATGACTGGTTCAACAACTTGCTGCAGGGTGATGTGAAACAAGCATGGAATGCTTTTCGCCTAGTGTCTACAAACTTTCTTGGGAATGTTAGGGCAGAAAACTACAAGGAACTAGTAGAAGACACGCTGATGCAGTATCAGAAACTTGGTGGCAATATGTCTCTAAAGATCCACTTCCTTCATTCCCATCTGGATTTCTTCCCTGAAAACTGTGGCATGGTTAGTGATGAACATGGCAAACATTTTCATCAAGATTATCGCATCAATGGAACAAAGCTACCAGGAAAAATGGTCCACTACAATGCTGGCTGTCTACTGCTGGACACTCCCCAGAGATGCTCCTAAACAGCTATCCAAGAGACAAGCAAAGAAATCTAAGAAGTAGCCTATGACTTGATTTTTTACAGGTATTAACCGTATGCCTATTACTATTGGCATGCAATTCATGATGTAAACATCAATTTATTGCAAATCACAAAAAAAACTAGAGCCAAAATTAGAATTTGACTGTCATATTCATGTTGAGCACATACAAATTGACAGGAAATGACTGATTTTATTTCAGTAACATGAGACTTTTGTAAAAATTTGTTGACCAGTGTTATCTAATACCTAGTCCTTATTCAAATTTTCCCAACTGTCCAAAAATTATCTTTAATAGTTGGCTTTTAAGTAATCCAGGGCCTCCCTGGTGCAGAGGTTAAGTGCTGTGCTGTGGAGCTGTCTGTAGCAGTGATGCGAGTTTGACACCCGGCTGGGGAGATTCCCACACGGTGCAGGAGACCTCTCCTGCCTTGCCTGCTGCTCCCCTCAGCAGTGTATTTCCGTCGGTCTGCCTGTTCTGCTCCCCACTCTGTCTCTGGTGAACCCTCTTAACCACCCCATGCCTCTGGCCTGTACCCCAGCATTGTATGCATAAATAAATAGATCTTTAAAAAAAAAAAAATCCAGCGTCCAACCAAGGGTCAAGCAATAAATTTGCATGCTTTGTGTTCTTCAGTCTCTGTTATTCCAAGATGGTGTCCAGGTTTTGTTTTGATTAGTTGTGTTTATTTACTTATGACACTAGCTTTTTTAGAAAACAGGACAGCTGGCTTATAGGTGGTCTTACATCCTAGTTTTGTTTACTGTTTCTTCACAGTACCAGTTAGCTGCACCTCTATCAATGTTTCCTATCAACAGAAGGTTAGATACAAAATCCTGACTAGATTTAGGTTAAATGCTTTGGCAAGACTGCTTTACAAGTCATGCTATCCATGTATCTCGTGATGGCTACGTGTGGTAGCACATCTGGAGGCACATATCCTCCGATTACCCCACTTAGTGAGACCTGAGCTGGTAACAGTCAGAATTCTCCACATAAAGGTGTATTTCCAATCTGTGCCTAATATCTGGCACTGTGTGAATAGTCTGTTCCTCTTCAACCTTTTGCTTAATGGTTTAGTATTCTTTGGTGATTCCTTCTTGAGTTATTTCATTTGCGAGCTGAAAAATTTTGATTTATAATTCCATCATTATTTCTACGGTTGTTAGCTAGCATTTTTCTGGATAGAACTTTCCCTTAATAACTGAGGCAGGGCAATGCTTAATTTTTCCCCTTTAATTATTACTTTCATCTTATTGTTTTGAATAGCAAAAACTGGGACAACCCAAGTGTCCTTCTTAAAGAGATTATATGACTCATCTATGATGAGAAAGATTCCCTGGATACTGATAACAAGATCTATTGTTAAGAGGGGAAAAAAGCAAGGCATACAGTAATGTTACCTTTTGAATAAGAGGAGAAATTATGGTGACTTACTGGGTACTGAGGAGACATGATGAAAGAAGACAAAGATAGAAGCAAGACTTCTCCATGTTTTTATGTCATTTTAATTTTTGAAATAAGTAAATGTATTACCTATTCAAAATTTATTCTTTTAAATATTTACTGATGTGGAAAAAAAGCTAACTTAAAAAAAGCAAAAAAATTGTATACATAGCATAACCCCAATTACAAAACCCCAAGTTTTAAAATCTTGGAAAAAAATGATTCAAAAGAAATATGAAAATATTAACCATGGCTGTCATCTTTGGGTGGTCGGACTGCAAATGATTTAATAGTTAGTGAAGGCAGTGTTCTTTTCACTTTTTAAATTTAAAAGTAATAAGTGCATACTGTAACAAGTCAAGTAACAATTGGCTCTTTATATGTCATGAAAGGCTGCAATCTAAAAAGATGTATCCAAATACAGAGGGAAGGAAAATATTTATAGCATTTGTTGAATGCGTTTTTTTCCCTAAGATATTAAAATGTAAAAAGTCAAAAAGATTCTATAGTTAGACAATACTCCAAGTTCCTAGTCACATACAGCACAAAGGAGTAACAAAGCCTGCATCCTCATGCCACAGTTCTCAGCCCTCATTAGAGCATGATATAACATGCTGCAGGCCAAATTCCTGAATAAACTAAGGATGAACTAACTGGAAGGAAATAATATCCCTGGTGACCCCGACAACTCACTGAGGTTCTGGATCAGAAGTCTGGAAGTAAAACTGCCACACAACTGAATAATTACCAACCAAGAAGTTGCTCGAAATATAGTTCTTGGCCATTTACTGAATCTGTAATATTTTTATCTAAAATTCTTTTGCTTAATACGGAGCTGTGCAGAAAAAATGTGCCTTGAGGGCCCCTTGTTCTAACAGCCAACATAAGAGTATGTTCCAAAAAATACATTAAATCATTTGTAATCTTATGACATGATGCAAACAGTATCAGTCCAATTCCAAAAAGAAAAAAGAAAAGAAATCTGACCTTCTACCTTTGTGTAACTCAAGTAAGAATAAAATATAGGTCACAAACATGATATGAAACTGTGACCAAAGTTCCTACAGAGTCAGAAGAGGAAAGAGCCTCTACAAATACAAATTATCAAGAAAACTAAAACTATTTGCTCAGGTTAACAAAGATCTTGTATATCAACTCCCCAGAACCTAAACACACTGAAAGTTCAAACAAGAGAAAGTCTGACTGACTCATAGCAAGAAGTCGGAGAGACCAAAATAATTGCACAGAATCTCTTTTGTCTGAAGAAAAGTATTTGTTCTGTTTCTTTAAAAGGGTAAGGAACGTCTCTCCTGACATACTCCGGACCAGTCACCTGAAAAGAGATTTTTACTTTGTTCTCTGTAAAGAACAGAAGGAGCAAACCCAAAGTGAAGGCAGACAGGCCTGTCACAAAGGAGGAAATGCCAGTCAAGTGTGTTTTTCATTCCTCTTCTTTAAAAGGAAGAAGAAACAAGTTTCCCAATCTGCCCTAAAAGACTGAGACAAAGGGTGCCAAGAATAGTCTTTGTGATGCCATTACACAGTCCCCTGAATCAATTCTCAATCACCAAAAGTCTTATACAAGTAGAACCACAAGGACACAATCGGAACATACACATAACAAAACTACCAACATTCTGCCCATTTCCACCCTATCGCCCCATAACACGACTGATCACTCTAAAAAGATGCAAAGATAATCATCTTTAAAGATTTTCTCTGCTAAACTCTAAGCTATAATTATACTTAACAACTACTAATAAAAATGACCTAGAGAGTATGCCATCACCCAGTGGGAACTACAAGTTACAGTTACAGATTCCCTTGTAATTTGATCATCATCTACCATCATTTACTCTACCTTCTAGCTATATGACTTTAGACAAGTGAAGTTATTCAACCTCTTTGAGACTTAGAGTACTCCTCTATAAACAGGAATCACAATATCTGCTCCAGGTAGTTGTGAGTTGTGACCAGCTAACTCTGGTCAGTAAAGATAGGTAGAGTGTTAACATTGTTTTGTTATTGTGGTTGTCATTATTACTGAAACCCCTTTGGGGTTCACTATGGTTTTCTTTGCCAAACCACATGGCCACTAAAACCCTGGAGACCCATGATGCCATAATTCCCAAGAGTAGCAGGTTTCTAAGAAACATTTCAAAGGGTATTACCAGACAACGAAGTAAAAAGTACTTGGAGAAAATAAAGTGTAATTGTATGGCAAAATAATTTGAGATAGGGCTTTCTCTACACTTAAGTAAAGTGAATTAAAAAACCAGAACCAGGGCCTCCCTGGTGGCGCAAGGGGTTAAGTCTCAGCACTATGAAGCTACTGGCAACCGCTATGGCATGAGTTTGATCCTGGCCAGGGAGCTCACCCACATGGCGCAGCGGACCTCTCCTGTCTCGCCCACTGCTCCCCTCCGCAGTATATTTCAGTAGATCCTCCTGTTCTGCTTCCCACTCTGTCTCTAGTGAATCCCTTCCCCACCTCCCAACCTCTGGCCAGTTCTCATATGCATAAATAAGTAAAAATAAATCTTAAACAACAACCAAAAAAAAAATAACAAAGATGTAGAGTTAAATGTGTAATGTGGTTAATAACTCAGTCCCCAAATTCTCCCTTCCAATAGCATTCCAGGGGTGTGAATCAGAAAACTATCAGACCTAGAAGGGACTGTTAAAATTGAGGGCAACCACCTTGTTTATTTGAATAACCATATCTCTCCTACTTCACTAGGCCCATGCAGTCAAACTATAAGAGTCAAATTAACTATATAACACCAACATATTACCTATAACATACAGAATTTAACCCAAGGTTAACTCTTTAAAAGAAGAGAAAATACTAAACTAGGATCACTTGTATAAGTAAATTTCTCCCAACGGGAAAATTAACTACAAACTGTCAGGCCTTTAATTAAAGGCCTAAAAGTGGCCCAGTACACTTTAGAAACTCCATGTGGGTGTAAACACACAGGGTTTTCTACAATTGGCAGCTTTGTTTTCATTAAATAGGTCTTTCAGCAGGGCATTTAAGGACATTTCAAATGATACCAAGAACAAAATGTAAGCACCAGAGCCAGCCACCATACCTACCTTTACACAACTCTTCTTGCATGGTCCTAGATTAGAATCAATTTCAGACTACTAAAGAGTATCTTAAACTCTTGCCAACACAATGGAGCTAGAGGAGACGATGCTAAGTGAAACAAGCCAGAGGGAGAAAAACAAATACCTGATGGTGTCAATTATATTAGTAAAATAGAGAAACCAAGCAAAGGGTGAGATAGAGTCAAACTAAAAACTACCCTAGAAAGCTGACTATAGAGAACTGGAGTGGGGTGTGTGTGTGTGGGGGGGGAGAGAACAAAGGTAGGGAGCACAGGTAGAGGACTATGGGTGTTTTGGTGGTGGGTGTAGTATGGTAACAACACCTGAAGGGGGAGGTCTTATACTTCTAAAACACAAGCATCGATGAAAACGAATGTTAGCTAGACTAGAAAAAAAAATAGATATCCTACTGTCAGAGGCTGCAGTCCAGGGGCATAATTCTGCCCCCTGGCGTCCTGACACTGCCCAAGCAAGAGGGGAGGGTGCCCCTGAAGTATCTTGGCCTGAACTCCGCCCCTGACATTCTGAGCAAAGGGACTACTGGGAAAGGGGTGGAGCTGAGCTGCTATTTTGGGAAACTTTAATAGGGAGTAATGTTCCTGGGTTTGCTCTCTGTGTCATCTGGAGCTGCTGCAGACAGTACTCCTCCTACTGGAGGGAACTTCAGCCCTCCCAAGGAAAGGGGGAGACACACCCCACCCTGTGGGGCGCGGTGACAAGATGGCGCCACCCCCCACCTCAGAAGCAACAGGCCTCTGTCCCAACCTGCTGCCCCAGTGGTAGCAGCAGGTGACTGGACCCATAAACAGTAAAAGAGGTTCTGAACCAGTGACAATTTAATTAGCAGAAGAAAAACAAAAATTTAAAAACATATATACCTCCTGTATAAATGGGAGAAATACAGGAAACTGACTAACTGGCCAAAATAGCCCCCTCAGCTAAAGAGAAAATATACTAGAGGAGACAGTGAAGCTCAGACTCAGGATGGTACCACGAAAGGCCCAGTAAACAAGGGTACGATTGTTAAGCAAATTTAGATTGCTGCCTTCTCCAAGGATAAGAGATAAACAGATTTGGCCATCTCCACTTACATATTAATTTATACAAAGAAATATCTCTTACAAAAAGATAACTTCTACTCAGTTTTCAGAGCTTTTCCAATCTGCTGTTTCTCAAAAATAACCAGCTTAAAATAATGCTTATGTCAAAAAGTTATTTTGGGGTGGTTCCCCTTCATCACCCACTGCAGAGTTCTCCCAACTACTTCATATAAAAGATCATACCACTGTCACCTTTAAAAAAAGAAATAAAGCACAAGGTAATGGTAAAATTAACAACTAACACTTTCATAGTATGTTTCATAACACAGGTACTGTCCTTAATCATTTACACAGAGCAAATTATTCAGAATCCTCAGTTACCCCATCAGGTACATGAGCCCCAAGAATATAAATCACACACTATCAGTGGTAAATTCAGGATTCAATTCAGGCAGTGTGGTTCCAGAGTTTCAGTATCAGATTACTCAGAAAATTTCCTAATGCCTGAGATAAAACCTCCAATACCACCTCTCTACTATTCCATGTACTAGACCCTGAATCAGTGTTTCAATAGGAAATCTGTCTGCTTTACATTCTTAATGTTCATTTCCTCAAATGCTAAGAAATGAAATGATGCTGAGAACAAATGAAAAAAAAAAAATCTTACTCCTTTACAGAATGGGAGAGCAAGAATCTGCCACCACAAAATGGAAAAAGTATTATTTCCTAGGAGGGACTGTGAAAGCTGAGTAGAGGCTGCTCTTTACAAGAGACATTTCTGTGCATAAAGGAAATCTCTACTTGTAAGGTAGTCTCCTTCACTGTTAAGGGAAGATCTAATCTCAACTCTTATTTAGTTCTGTCTTAACAGTCATGCCTGTTTACTGGTACCTCCCAGAATTGACTTCTGCCTCCCTCCCTTTTCTCCCCAGTCCTTTTTCTTAGCTGAGGTTATTTAAGACAGTGACACAAGTGAATAACTCAGTTTTACTAGGTTTCTTCCATGTATACAGGAGATATATACATTATTACTAAATTTCCTTTAGATTTTTGGTCTCTAATCAACCTGATACTGACTTGATTACTTGTGAGCCCAGAAGAACCCAGAGGGGTATGGGTAGATTTTCCCTGTGCCCTTACAACAGCAACTCATTTATTCAGTTTTCGAGAGAAAAAGGGGTATCAAACCTTTAACCTGAAATAACTCTAAATTTGATAGAGTACCAAAAGAGACTATATCATGAAATCCAGCTGTTATTTACCCATTATTTTAGACATATGCAACTCCATCAGAAATAAGAAATATGATGTACCAGGAAACAGGAGTTAGATGCCACAGTGAATTTACTTTTGTCTAGCAACTAGGATAAAACATAAATCTAATTGTTTCCTGGTCTTTTGGCTATGATCAAATGCAGTTCTCATCAGTTTAATATCTGGTATGTTCTCTACCCGAGAACCACATACAAATTGGATTTTTGGAGCAGGGAATTGGAACAGGAGCTTGCTCTGTCCACTCCATGCAACAACCTGGTACTGCATGCAGTACCCTAAGAACAGTACACTAAATAAATGATGAATCTAAAAATTGTAATCAACAGAGAATGTGATTTTGCATACTGTCAAATCTGTGCTTATACTTTGCCAAACAGGAAATACGACATAAACACACCTGAGAAGATAAAAAGAGTGCTTAACAACAGGAATTTGCTCTGAGAAATGTTCATTAGGTGATTTCTGTTGTTATACAAATGACACAGTGTAAGAGAAAGAGTGAGGGGTGTCCTAGCAGCATCCAGCTAGAAAAACTAATCTTAAAGAGATTGCATTTATAATGGCAACAAAAATAAATCTAACAAAAGATTTATAAAACCTCTAGGTACAAACAGTAAGACTTTATTAAAAAAACATGAAAGAAGGCCATAATAATGGGGAGATAAGCTGTGTGCACAAATGGCAAGATTCAACATCATAAATATGTCGATTGCTTCCTAATTATTCTAAATGCAATTCAATATCAATCAAAACCTTCATGAAGCTTTTCATTGGCTTTGAAAATACTCATGGAAGAGCAAGATTAGCCAAGACAGTTTAGAAGTGAGTGGAGTTTGTCCCGGAAGGGATTAAGACTTAAATAGAAAGCCTACATGGGGAGGACAGCATGGACAGGATAAGAACTGATCCATGGGGGCAAGTCATAAACCCAGAAACACGGATGGAAGCTTTATATCCCCATGAATCTGGCAAGTCTGCAGTTGTCTGAGGTGGCATTGCAAATCAATATGAAAAGGATGGCATAGTCGATTAATTGATTATGTTAATGGGGAAAAATAGGTCCCCACCTTCTACTTGAACACATAAACTCCAGATGGATTAATGACTTCAATGTGAAAAAACAATTAAAACTTCTGGAATAAAAAAAAAAAAAAAGAGTGAGGGGTGACCTCCCAGGTGGTGGGTGGCACTCACAGCCAACTCAGTGGTAAAAGATGGAGCTTTCCAGACTCCACTCGACTTCCTGAAAGGGGCTGTGGAGAACTATGGGCAAAGTGGAGCTGCCAGGTTGACCTTAAAAAAACTCAATACAGGCTGGTCCCCATATTTTTTGTGGGTTCTGCTTGCACCATGGTCTTTGCTTGACTGACCTATCTACTGGTAGGACAGATGGCACCCTGCTTTTAGAAGGTGACTGGGAGGTGCCCAGAGATCCCAAACAAACAGGGTGCACATTCTAAAAAGGGATCCTGTCAACTGCTGCATAAAGACAAAGATTCTTAGTGTGAAAGAACTTGAATAGAATTAGTGTGCGTAGAGAAAGAAGAGAAGAGAGGATATTAGTGTCCTTATAAAACACCCAAAATTACCCATCCCCTTGTGGGCAAATACCCAGTCAAACAAGGCTGACACAAAGCAGGTCCACGTAAGGTGAAAGCTTGCCACAAGTCTAAGGCATCTTCCAGTGGGAAAACACCGGAAATGGATATAAGGAGCCAAGCAAGTCTGGGACAAAAGGAGAGACAAAAAAAAAAAAATACAAATCAAGATTAACTGCCACTGTCAGTGTCTCTCACCCACGGGTCTCTCCCAAGTGTCTCTTTTGAGTGTCTCTATGAGTCTCTCTTCCACATCTTCTTCCACGTATCCTTCCCAGCATTCCTAGGGTATAAGTCAGGCACAGAAGGAAGTGTTGTCCTTCCTAGAGCCATCTCCCTTCAAGTTATATAGCTTCGTTTGGCTGCTCTGCTTTGCCCACGGTTCCCAGTAGCTAGTCAAAGGCGGCTGCACTTAAGTGGGGGCAGGGAACATGGCCTCCCCTTACAGTGCCAAATGCTGGTCAATAAATTTTCTTATCCTTCTCACTCTTACTGTAACAGTGTAATCAAAAAGGGGAAGTTCCACGTTCCCTGCCCCACCTAATGAAGGGTGGAAGTGAGCAGCCAGGAGATGCTAAAAAGCACTTGGGAGAGAAGACTTAGAGGTGGCATGTGGAGCAGAAAGACAGACATGGGAAGATTAAGTTGTGCATGCTTCTTGGCCTTGAACTTGCACCAGAGACAGCACAGGGAGCAGAATAGGCAGATTGACAGAAATACACTGCTGAGGGGCACAGCGGGCTAGGCAGGAGAGGTTGGCTGCGCCATGTGGGAATCTCCCAGGCCAGGCATCGAACTCACGCCACCGCTGCCGACAGCTACACAGCACTGCACTTAACTCGCTATGCCACCAGGGAGGCCCAATCTTGACATTCTTGTTGAATTTGAAGCTTTCCTCCATGTATAAAGTGAAAGTAGTAACACCCTCTTCTGTCCTCAGAGTATTTTAGAAGAAATGGATTACAAAAAACAAAAATCAAAGGCAGGATGACTAACTTTTCAAAGTAAAACTCAAGCTAGGAACCAACAATAACTGTACACAATAAATGGGAGTTTGCACAATGATGTCTGGCACCTACAGTTCTAAGAAAGTGCAAAGAAAACTACAGTGACTAGGAAGCAGAATCAGAGAGTGTCTCAATTAATCATCTGACCAATTGAAAGCAAATAATTTCATACAATCAATTCCAATACTATAAAAATTATACACAGCCCCTTTTTAAGAAGCCAAAAGCCCAGAAATGAAAGCTAGTTAATAGAACCTGTACCTCCACTGCACATGTACAGATAGACACACACCCATTTATGTTCAGAATTACAAATACTCTAAAATAAAGTTCATCTGTCTAGTCTAGACATAAGATGTAATATTGATGCAATGCAACTGCTTTGGACTGGCTACTGGGAACTACAGTGGCACTGAGGGGCCAGATAAAGCTATGCAATACGGAAGGCAGGTGGATTAAGAGAAAGCACTCTCTTGCTTCTGCTGCCTGACTTGTCCCCTAGTACTACTGGAAAGGAGACACACGGAGAAGTAAGATGTAGAGACACTTGGAAGAGACACAAGGGTGAGACACACGTCAGAAGGCTGACAATGCCAGCAGTTATCCTGATTTGTATTTTTGTGTCTCTCTTTTCGTCCCAGCTATGCAGGACCTGCTTCAGAATCCCTTTCCTATGGCTTCCTGCCAGAAGATGCATTAGACTTGTGGCAAGCTCTTGAGCCTCAGTGACCCCACTTCAGGCCAGCCTTGTTTGACTGGGCATTTGCCCACAAAGGGATAAGTAATTTGGGGTTTTGTTTTTTTTTGGACTATCCTTCCTTCTCTCTCCACGCACACCAATTCAAAATCTATTATACTAAGCATGTGCTTCCTTTGTTCTTATGCTGTGGATAGGACCCCTTTTAGAATGTGCACCCCACTTTGGGGGGGATCCCTGGGTACCCCTGTGTACTAATGTTACAAGGCAGGGAGGGGGCACCCCTCAAAACCCCCAAACCTGCCCACTCGAAATAGGTTCTGCCATCTGCTACATCAATACAAAACATATAAGACCTTTTATGGAAACAAACCTTAATAGAATTAGATAAGACAAAGAATATAGTTTTTAATCAAGCACCCAATGGTATCCAACCCCTTGTGGGTAAAAGTCCATCCAAATGGGATTTGCCCAAAGCAAGGCCCAAAAGCCAGCGACAAGTCTAAAATACCATTTGGCAGGGACCCATACTAAAGGGTCAGAAACAGCCAGACAAATCCGTGAGGAAAAGAGCAAATCAAAACCAAGATCAGCGTTGCCATCATTAACCTCCCCACAGGTCTCTCGCCCACATCTGTTTCATCAATCCAGGCCAGTGCAGCTTCTTTACATGTCTCTCTGCTCCACGTGCCTCTTCTGGCTCCATTCTGCTTATTTCCTTCTTCGGGATCCTCTCCCTCTTTCTCCAGCTTCTTATCTCCCCTGCTCAGCTCCACCCCCTCTCCTGGGTCGGGCAGGGAACCTGGAACACACCCTTTTTTCCTGGGGACCACCCTGTTACACTAACAGATTAAAAAATTTTACCTGCAAACTTTTCTAGGGAAATCAGAGCACTGAGAACGTAAGAACCCCTGAAAACTCAAGGAGGACCAAGGAGGAAACTGCTGGACCAAGAAGAAAGTGAAATTAAAGAGTCCAAAGCTATGAAAATAATCTAGGAAGGCAACACTTAAATGCACGAAAATGGCAAGATATTTTCTACTAGCAAGCAAAGGAATAAAGAGTAGCTTTGGATGGAAGAAATTTCAGAGGCAAAAACAGCTTAACCCCAGAAGTGGGAAGTGATCCCAACTGCCTCAGGCACACAGGCCTGATGACTTTGGCAGCAACAGCCTTTCATCCACTAGCACTATCAGGGGAGGCTGACAGGGCGTCAAAGCCAGAAGGATCACATCCTTCTGTTATCTCCAGTCTTTAGGACAAAGAGTCCAACTCTCCTCCTTGGGAGGACCACATTCCCCCCAACAGTCCTTGGAAAACCCCCTGCAGCCACAGCAACAGTACTTTTAAAAAGGTTTGAGAACATTAATGCAGCAATCTTCACAAGCCCCAGGACATGGACGATAACTCACCATACACATAAGAAAAACAAAACATGGAAGAGGTTAAAAAATTCATCTAGGTTTGCCAAAGAAATCAGCAGCCAAAGCAGAATTTGAATTCAGGTTTTTCTTCACATACTATCAGAGCCTGACTCTCAGTTCTGAGTTCACTAGATACTGTGTTCACTGTTCTCCAGTGTTAGAGTCAGCCCAGGTCAGGTTCTTGGCTGACTAGGATAGGAAAAGGAAAACTTTCCCTCAAGGCTTCAGGAGAAGGAGAAGTCAAATTATTAAATGCAGTGCACTTTGGTTCAAAGGTCCAGATGCTCCTCTACCCAGCCAGTAACGTTTCCCAGCTGAGGAGGAGAAAGATACATAATCAATGACAGATACCCACCAAGCATTTAATGAACATTTACTCAGCACTATTGTAGGCACTGAAGAAATTACAGTGTACAACAACATTCCTGCCCTCAAGAAGTTTCTATGGTTATCTATGTAATTCAAAATTGATGATGCATTCAAGTACTGGTAAGTGCTAGCAAGAAAATGGGGGGGGGGGGCAAGAGCAGCTGCTGCAACAAAGGTGAAGGGCTGCAATGAGATAGATCCAGCTGCGCGAGGGCAGCTGCACGGTAGTATGCCAGGACCACTACAGCTCAGGCTTGTTGATGTCAAAGCTGGTGTGTGGCCTGGCAGACTTTATCTACAGTGCGTTTGAGCACCTCACCCACTGCTAAGCCAAGGAGGTGGTCAAGGAACACTGTCACTGGTAGGCAAAGTGCTAGAGAATCTGAACTTGACGCTCAGCAAGAACCAGGAGCATGAGGTGGAGTTGGAACAGCAGCTTCACAAGGACCAGGGGCAGCTGCAAGCCTAATACAGGCACAGGAAGGCACTGCACAGGCAGGCCCAGGAGATAAATAACTAGATGCCCACTGGTGAATTCTTTGCCCTTCGATTCCCTCAGTTGGACAGCTCCATAATGTGGAATCACTTATTTGTTGACCAGTTAGAAGAACCATGCATTGTCGGGAATTCCACTTAACTTTGTTACAGATACAACTCAGTGAATGGAGGAGGGGCAAAAAAGCAGCATGATTTTCCCCACCTCCTCTTACCTTTGACTGCCATGAACTGGACTTCCTTGAGTATAGGGTAGCTTCTAGGAACTAGGGGCTGAGCAGCCAGGTAGACCTAGGTAACATGGAAACAGGCAGGCCTACTCTCTTGCTGGCACCCTGGTACTGCTGGGAGTAGACACGTGGAGGACAGACATGTAGAAAACACTTGGAAGAGACACATTGGAGAGAGATGTGTGGGGAGGCTGCGCCTGTCCTCCAGCGACAATGCAGCCAATAGCTTGAACTCATTGTGAATTATGTGACACATTTTTAATTCTGAGTCTCTCCTGTCCCAGTTCTCTGGGACCTGCCTAACCCTTGCCAGAAGGTGTCTCGGACTTACAGCAAGCTTTCAGGCCTCAGCAGCTCCACTTCAGGTCAAACCTGTTTAACTGGGCATTTGTCCATTATAGTACAGACAATTTTTTTAGTTTTACTGGAAAATTATTGCTTGAAATCCCATCTTCTCCCTCTTTCTCTATAGGCACACCAATTCTATTAAAAATATTTCACATTAAGAGTTTGCTTCCTTTGTCTTTGATCTGACCATCTGTGTGCACCCCTTAACAGTGTGGAGTCCCAGGGTACCCTTCAGTCAGGCGCTAACAACTTCACTCATCCACCATCAAATATTTAGTGCTATGTATCAGATGGAATTCTGGGTATATGAGTTCCCATCCCTGCTTTGCCTCTGTGATCTTATGTTGCCTGTCTGCTCTGGATTTTTATTTTCCATCAGTCAAATGACTGAACTGCCCGAGATGATCTTTAAGTCCTGACATTTGGTTATTCTAGACATTAAATGATGCTCTTTGTTTTATGACAGCTAAGTATCGTATTAAATGAATAAAGTAATGCATTGGAGGGGGTCAGAATAAAGGGAGACATCAATAATTTATAATCATTTCTTATTTTTCTCTGACTATAAGCCTGAGAAAATAACATGACTCAGGAAAAACTTTAAAAAGTTTTCATACAGGGCCTCCCTGGTGGCACAGCGGTTAAGTGCTGCGCTGTGGACCTGTCGGCAGCAGCTACGTGAGTTTGACACCTGGACAGGGAGCTTCCCACATGGCGCGACAGACCTCTCCTGCCTTGCCCACTGCTCCCCTCAACAATGTATTTCAGTAGATCCGCCTGTTCTGCTCCCCACTCTATCTCTGGTGAACCCTCTCGCCGCCCCACGCCTCTGGCCAGTACCCCAGCTTGTATACATAAATAAATAAATCTTAAAAAGTTTTCATACAAACAGTACAATAAATATAATACAATATTACTTCCTATTTTTGATATGTTTTATATAAGGCTAAAATTAAAAACACATTCAAGGACCTCCCTGGTGGCGCAATGTGTTAGCGCAGCGCTGTGGCGCTGTCAGCGGCTGCCGCACAAGTTCATGCCGGACGGGGGAGATTCCCACACAGCGTGGCAGACCTCTCCTGTCTAGCCCGCTGCTCCTTTCAGCAGTGTATTTCGGTCGATCTGCCTTTTCTGCTCCCCACTCTGTCTCTAGTGAAACCCCTCACCACCCCACGCCTCCGGCCTGCACCCCAGCTTGTACGCAAAAACAAATAAATCTTCAAAAAAAATTTTTTTAAACATTTTATTTATTTATGCATATAAGCTGAGGTACAGACCAGAGGTGTGGTGAGGCGAGAGGGTTCACCAGAGACAGAGTGGGGAGCAGAACAGGAATTGACTGAAACACACTGCTAAAGGGAGCAGCAGACAAGGTAGGAGAGATCTGCCACACCATGTGGAAATCTCCCCAGCTGGGTGTCGAACTCGCATTGCCACTGCTGACAGCTCCACAGTGCAGCGCCTAACCGCTGCACCACCAGGGAGGCCCTAAATCTTAAAAAAAAAATTTTTTTAATAAAATCACATTCAAAAAAAGTACGCTTACCTCAAAAGTAACAACAGTCGTAGAGCCTTGTTAAATACATGGCAGAAAAATCCAGTATTTATCCAATTATCTGCCAACTGATAAAACTAGTAGAAGACCACAATATATATCTAAAACAGTATCTTTACCTAACATTCATTAAACATTTCCTATAGACCTGGCAGTGCAAAGCACTTTTCCATACATCCTCATTTCCTCCTCACAGGACACTAGCATTATCCCTGTTTCACAAATCACAAAACTGGGGCTTAGAAAGGTTAAATGATTTGTCCACATGGAAGAGATTCAAAACCAAATCAATAACCAAAGCGCATGCTCTAACCACTATACTATACTATGCCATACTATACGAGACATTAAACCTCATATCTAGAAGAAAAAATCCTTCCTGTTCTGATTAACTAGAATGTCATAATTATACAGAGTTGATTCAGGACACAGAGAGACAGAGAAACAATGAATAAATTTAACTTAACTTGAGCCAGAGCACAATGACTCATGCTATAATCTCAGGCAAACTCCATGATATCCACACTTCAACCTACTTATCTATAAAGGAGCTAACCTCACCAGAACTAACCATTACCTGCCTCCTAGTGGGTTGTGAGTGTTAATTAAAATTTGTAATATAGAGACATCATCAGATAAAAGAGACAAGGAAAACTATAGCATTCTTAGTGTTGCTTTGATGCTAGAGCAAGCACCAGAAATCAAGGCAAATAAGTTATGTGCACTGAGAATATAGGGTTTTCGACTACTTTGAAAAGGAACCACATAATTAATTTTTTTCTCTTTATACAAAAAATATAAACTATACAAACCTAGCAATTGCACTTGGCGGTATTTGTTCCAGAGAAATGAATCCACGGAATTATGCTGTGTGAAAAAATCCAATACAAATGGTTACATATTATGATTCTAATTATGTAACATTCTTGAAATGACAAGGGGAGAATATTAGTGGCTATCAGGGAACACAGATGGGGCTGAAGGAGTTGATAATGGGCCACCTCCCCTGTACCCTTGAATCTCTAGGCAAAGCCTCATTGCAACTTATCCATTGTATTGTCTGATCACTATAACTGGGGGGTGAGAGTAGCTACAAAAGGGCATCAGGAGAGATCCATGTTGTGATGGAAATGTTCTGTATGTTGACCATATCAACGGCGATAGTGTACTATAGTTTTGTAAGATGTTATGATATGGGGCGTCCCTGATGGCACAGGGGTTAAGTCTCAACCTTAACAAGCTATTGCCAGCCACTGTGGCATGAGTTTGAGTCTCAGCCAGAGAGCTGACCCACATGGCGCAGCAGACCTCTCCTGTTTTATCTGCTGCTCTACTCAGCAGTGTATTTCAGTAGATCCACCTGTTCTGCTCCCCACTCTGTCTCTGGGGAATCCTCTCACCCCTCCCCCACCTCTGGCTTACACCCCAGTTCTTGTATGCAGAAATAAATAAGATAAATTTAAAAAAAGATATTATGATATGGGGAAACTGGGTAAAAGGTGCACTGGGTCACAGTTGCATGTGAATCTATAATTGTCTGAAATAAAAAGGTAACACATGTTCCTTGTAACAAGTAAAGCAAAAGTCTGTCTCCCCACTAATGCCTCTAACTCCCACCCTGAGGTAAGCATGCCTGCAAAATCACTATGCATGACTATGTATCATATATATTGTTTTATGTATCAAAATGGGATCATACATGCTATATATTACCCTATTGTCTACCTTCTCCACCAATAACAATCATAGAGAGCTTAAGGAAAAAAAAAACTTTGGGCCTTCCTGGTGGTACAATGGGTTAAGCAAAGTGCTGTGGAGCTGTCAGTAGGTGCAGAGGGGCTAAGCACAGCGGACCTCTCCTGCATCACCTGCTGCTCCCCTCAGCAGTGTATTTCTGTCATCTGCCTGTTCTGCTCCCCACTCTGTCTCTGGCGAACCCTCTCACCGCCCCACACCTCCAGCCTGCACCCCAGCTTGTATGTAAAAATAAATAAATCTTTGGAAAAAAAAAAGAAAAAAAATCTTTAAGCACCAAATAGGACAGCAGGTATAGAATATTTTCTCACTGGGGCAAACCTGGCAAATGTTTACCATACTAATAGATTGTATAATAGTTGAGTCAACCACACTCAGTGAGCACAAAAGAGAGCGAGTGCAGTACAGAAGTCACTCTAAAGATCTATAAAAATGCAAGATCTTCCCACTCCCCTTCATATTTCCTCTTTTGATCTATTCTGTAGTCCTATGAAGGAAGAAATACTTACTGATTTATTTTCAGTTGAAGAGGGGATATTTCTCCCATGTACCACAGGTATAGAAAATAAACCTCTTTGAAAATGTATTCCTCCTTCCAGCAGAAGTGCAAGATGTATTATTTATAATTTTCTAAACATCCATTGGTAAAAATAGCTACTATCACTACTAAGTGCTAATACTTTATATACTCTACTTCTAAAGGCCCCTCCTACCCCTCTCCCACTTTACAGGCACATGATCGAACAGACAGTAAGTGGCAAAGTATCTGTACAAAAATACAAACCTAGTGCTTTTTAACCTTATTAGTGTTTCCTATATTAACACATGTCAACAAAAGAGAATCAACAAATTTAAAAAGCTTTTAGGCAAAAGTCATTTTCTAAATGTGTCCACTGATTTTGATTCAAATTTTTTTCCTATCTAGCATATTTTGGTGAAACTATCCTGTATGTCAAGCCCTACTGAAGTGTCAGGGGCAGAGCGTTGGGGAAAAAACAAACAAAACAAACAGAAAGAACTCCAAACCCAAAGAGCTTTCAGTCTAGTGGGGAGACTGCAACTGCAATACACTCTAACTGTAATTACAGCACTGAAATGTGTGGCAAGAGTTTCCTTCAAGGAAGTAAAATGTGCTATGGTTTGGAGACTCCAGCTATCCTCCCAAAAGCAAATAATAACCTCACACATTAGCTTCCTTGTATCTGTTCAGAGTAGTTACAACTCTTCTCTGATATTCTACAAGTCAGTATTTCCCATTTTGATCCTTGGGCAAAAGATCTACAAATGTTTTTCTATACAAAATAGTGCAGGGCCTCCCTGGTGGCAGGAACAGGTTAAGTCACAGCATTATGAAGCTGTCCAGAGCCACTGCAGCACTCCCCGGCCAGGGAGCTTCCCACATGGCACAGCAGGCCTCTCCTGTCCCTCCTGCTCCCCTCAGCAGTGTACTTCAATGGATCTGCCTGTTCTGCTCCCCACTCTGTGTCTGGTGAGTCCTCTCACCACCCCACACCTCTGGCCTACAACCTAGATTGTATGCATAAATAAATAAATCTTTAAAAAAATATATAGTGCACCAGACAAGCTCCATAAATGTGAAGAGAAGCTTACCAGTTCAAATCAGCATAAAGTTCCTCCACAAACAGTGATGTAGTTTTTAGAAATTTTGGCAATGAAAAAAAAATCTTTAACCTTTTTGGTAAAATCACGGAAGTACAGGGTTAAAACTGACTGAGACATCATTTTGAACATGGGATCTTAAAGTGAAAACACTCATGCATTGTTACAAGGCTCACTAAGAGAAGTTTTCAGACAAAAGCCGGGGTCTCTCCATTTAAGAGTATGGGGTTCCTTTCCACTGCTGCTGCTTTCCTTTAAGGTCAATGAAAATGAATTTAATGAAGTTCAAGTTTTTTCTTCTTTCATCAATGACAAATGCATCCATGAATAATCATGCAATGCTTAAAAACTAATTTTCAAAGTTAGTATAAAGACTAACTTTATTAAAAGCAACGCCATGCACTCACGATGAGGTACACACAGAGGTAAAGGGCTGCCTATGCTTGAGGTGACAGAAGCTTTGCAGGCATTTGAGAAGGAACCAACATGCCCTTAAAAACTGCCATCAACAACATCATTATCACCTTAGCAACAGCTAATATTTGGGGGGTATCTTCTATGAACAGGACATTTTACATGTTATTTCTGACCTTATAACCACTCTTGAAAAGCAGATATTACCACCCATTGTACATTCATGGCTACCAGGTTTAAGGGAGTAATACCAACAGCTACCCAGAAGCTGGGTTAGAAGCTCCTGCTCTTCCCATTATACTATACTCCGCTAAGGACAGAAAAAGTGCACTGCACATGTGGCTGTGACAAAGTCACTTCAAATTCTAACACTGGTACTTACATAGTTTAGCTGTCTTTTCAATTTTCAGATTGTTTTAACTAATTTTCTTTCATGATTCCTCTGCGGTTTGTAGGTTTTTAAAAAAATTTTTAAAGCAAAACCCTTTTTCCAAGTAAAATCTTATGTGAAAACATTCAGCAGGGGAGAAGGGAGGGATCAAAACTGGGGAGGGAAGCGCACAAGAGACTACGGTGATGGTGCACGGGTGTCTTGGTGGTGGGAAAGTTATGGGATTACACCTGCGAGGAGAAATCAAATATTATGCTGATGTGAAAACACTAAAATATAAAACAAAACAAAGTCGAGCTGCTCTGGTTTAAGTATAGTGGGAGAATCAAACCTTCCTTAGGCACCTTTAAGGTATGAAGTTTGAAAAACACTAGCTTAAAACAGAAGAGTTTTGTCTTCTCAGCTTTGTCATTCACCAACTGTATAACTTTTGGCAAGAAACAATGAGTTCACTTTTTCTTGTCCTTTGCAATACAAATACCACCACCTACTCTATAGGTTTGTTATATTACATGGAAGAACTAATATAAAATTCCCAGCACATGGCTAAGTACCATCCTGCAAAGGTAACAGTTGCTGCAAATTCAAGAAAGTTGAATAAATATCTTTGATGACATTTTCAGTCCCAGAAAAGGGGCAAATGCCCCCACAGTTCAACTAAAATAAACAAGCCTAATAAATCCTCATTAGAGATACCAATGGTGATGCCTCCTCCCAATTTGGCTTCCCACTCAATGATCCAGAGACCTCAAAGCACAATTTCCATAGCGGAAAGAGACCACTTATGAAATACCTTAATGCAGACACTAAGTATCAAGTAAATGAATTAATGTTTTTCTAATTACCTGAGCTGAGAACTGAAACTGGCAACTTAATACTGCATTTAATAAGTACCTTTATGTCCCTTTTCTAATGTTCAATATCTAATGTTCATTTGCCTCTCTTTTGGGCTTCCATTTCTCCAGGTACCACAAACCAAAAATATGTATGCCATATGCACTTTTTCAAAGAAACAATTTTAACCCAGCCCTTACTAATCATTAGGAATCTATTACCTTAATCTGTTTTTGATAATGTGTTCCCCTTTCTACATGTATAGCCAGAGACCACAACAATTTATAGGACAGAGAATCCCAATCCCAACTGAGGCCTACCAAACAACTCTCAGGTCACATACTTCAAGGAGGCAGCAGATGTTGGCTTTGACCCTACAATTAGGAAGAATCTTAACAATAATGCAACATACAGCCATGAAAGATAAGAAACACATCACTGAACATTCAACATGGTAGTCAAGAAGATTCAGAATGCTAATCTTCTATTTACCAGACCTTGAGCAATTCACCTACACTCTTATTTCTTCATAAGGAAAATGAAAATATACTCATTAATGGGCCTCCCCGGTGGCGCAGCGGTTGAGCGCTGCGCGGTGGAGCTGTCGGCAGCGGTGATGCGAGTTCGACGCCCGGCCGGGGAGAATCCCACATGGCACGGCAGACCTCTCCTGCCTTGCCTGCTGCTCCCCTCAGCAGTGTATTTCTGATCTGCCTGTTCTGCTACCCGCGCTGTCTCTGGTGAACCCTCTCGCCGCCCCACGCCTCTGGCCTGTACCCCAGCTTGTATGTATAAATTAAAAAAAAAAAAAAAAGAAAATATACTCATTAAAATGCCAGAGTTGGGCTTCCCTGGTGGTGTAGGGGCTAACTAACGTGTCAGCGCTATCTAGTTATCACCAGCCACTGCAGCACGAGTTTGATCCCCGGCCAGGGAGATTTCCATATGGCGCGGCAGGCCTCTCCTGTCTCACCTGCTGCTCCCCTCAGCAGTGTACTTCAGTAGATCCACCTGTTCTGCTCCCTGCTTTCTCTCTGGTGAATCCTCTCACCCCTACCCCCCCCCACACCTCTGGCCTACACCCCAGTTCTTGTATGCATAAATAAATAAATCTTTTTAAAAAAATGCCAGAGGTACTGTTTTAGATTAACCATCAAGCAACTCTGTCCTGGGGTTACCAGGAACTCATTTAATCATTTTTGTGATCTCCATAATTTCTAAACAAGCCCACATCAAAATCATCCCAGAAGATACTAACTAAATCTTTGAGGAAGATATCACAACCTCCCTTGGTAACATTTCAGTATCTTGTAGTCAGGAAGTTCTTTCTAATTTGTAATCGTATACCCTTTCTGTTGCAATTAAGACACATCCCCTCTTGTCTCATTCTCAATGGAAGAGAACATCTGCTTAACACCACCTGAACCATATTCCTTCAAGAGATTATAAAATATAGGAAGTCCATTTCATACAGATTCATGTAAATGCAACATGGCTTTAAATGGGTCACCTTGGACAAAGAATATGATTAAGATTCCCAGTTTTATCACTGACTTGTTCTGAAAATGATGTAAGTTAAAACCATGCAGATGCAATACCTCAATTATCCCATCGGTAAAATGCAAATAGGAGCAGCATGTTAGGAGAATTCAGTTCCTCAAAACGTTAAGCAAACTGAAAAGAGATTCTCAATCCCAATCTAAGCCCAGTTAGCAACTCTCAAATCACACTCTGTGGAAGCTGCAGATGTTGGTTTTGATTCCTTTAGTTTAGAAAGAATCAGACCAAGAATACATTACTATAGGGCCCTGTAATCCCACTCCTAGGTTGATACTGAAAACAACTAAGAACAAGTATAAGTAAACACATGCTCACAGTAGCACTATGACTGATAACCAAAAGGTGAAAACAGTCTAAATGACTGTCAAGGAATGAACGGATAAACAAATTATCATATATACATACAACAGAATATTATTCAGGCATGAAAAAGAATGAAGTGCGAATACATTCTGCAACATGGATAAACATACAAAACATTATGCTAAGTGGGCCTCCCTGGTGGTGCAATGGGTTAAGTCTCAGCACTATGAAACTATCCGCAGCCACTGCAGCACGAGTTCAATCCTTGGCCAGGGAGCTGACCCACATGGTGCAGCAGACCTCTCCTGTCTTGCCCACTGCTCCCCTCAGCAGTGTATTTCAGTCAATCTGCCTGTTCTGCTCCCCACTCTTGTCTCTGGTAAATCCTCTCACCAGCCCACACATCTTGGCCTATACCCCAGTTCTTATATGCATAAATAAACAAATCTTTTAAAATATTACACTAAGTGAAAGAAGTCAGACATGAAAAAAATTATGCCATATTCTATATGAAAATTTTAAAGTGAGCAAATAAAGAGATAAACCAAGCACCCCAGCTAATTAAGTATAGCAAAATGACCATAGGAAAGCAATAAAAAAAAAATGAAGGTAAGGGGCCTCCCTGGTGGTGCAACGGGTTGAGCGCAGCACTGTGGGGCTATCTAGAGCCACTGCAACTTGAGTTCAGTATGGCCGGGGAGATTGCCACATGGCGCAGCAGTGTATTTCAGTAGATCTCCCTATTCTGCTCCCCACTCTGTCTCTGGTGAATCTTCTCACCACCCTACACCTCTGGCCTACACCCCAGCTTGTATGCATAAGATAAATTTTTTTTAAAAATTCAAAAAAAAAATGAAGGTAAGGACAGAACTTTAAAAACTAATACTACAAAAATATAAAGAACCATTAAGTACAGAGGAAAAGACATAAAAGCAACGCTGAAAAGTACATTGCCCTTTTTCTCCTTTAATACAATCTACTGGCAAGAGACTCCAAGTCCAAGCAGCCAAGGACACAAAAATGAAAAGGAACTATTCCTCCCTTCGCAGACCTTATTGTATTACTTCTTGAAGCACTACTTTAAAGTATTATTTATTTCAATGGAGCTTCCATATGACCCAGCAATTCCACTCCTAGGAATCTACCCAAAAGACACAAAAACATTAATCCAAAAGGATACATGCACACCTATGTTTACTGCAGCACTATTTACAATAGCTAAAATATGGAAACCCAAATGCCCCAAAGCAGATGACTGGATCAAGAAGCTGTGGTACATATATATAATGGAATACTATACAGCAATCAAAAAGATAAACTCATGCCATTTGTAGCAACATAGATGGAGCTAGAAGGGATCATGCTCAGAGAAATAAGCCAGAAGAAAAAAGAAAATTGTCGAATGGTTTCACTTATAGGAAGAATGTAGGGGAACCAAATAAGAAATGAGGAGGAGAAAACAACAACAAAAAACAAAAACAAAAGCTAGCAGGCAACCAAAAATAAGAGACATTCTGAGAGGGAAGAAGAAGGGAAAGGGCCCAAAACGAGGGAGAAAAGAGCACAAGAGACTATGGTGATGGTTCACAGGTGAACTGAATATAGGAAACCTACAGGGAATACACAATAATGTAAAGGATATAAATAAATGTTTATTTCAAGTATTACATCTGATGGGAAGAATAAGAAGTGCTAATAATCAAAATAAATGGATCATTTCCATTTCCTCCCTTTCTAATATATTTTTTTAAGATTTATTTCTGTGCAGAACTGGAGTGGAGGCCAGAGGTGAAAAGGGTGAGCGGATTCACCAGAGAGAGGATCTACTGAAATACACTGCTGAGGGGAGCAGCAGGTGAGACAGAAGTATGCTGCACCATGTGGGTCAGCTCCCTGGGAGGGGGGTTGGGGGAAGGGATCAAACTCAGGCCACAGCAGTGAGAGCACTAAGACTTAATAACCCCTAGGCCATCAGGGAGGCCCCCTTTCTATTTCTTAAGCCCACTTTACTCTAACCTCTGGTACTACATTATGCTAACATTATTACTGCTATGATAATCAGTGGTCTCCCAACTGCACTGCTAAATCTAACAAAATATAAGTGATCGCTTCCTTCTTGAAACATGCTCCTCTTAGTTTCTGAGGTTTTCTCTTATATCCTTGCAGTTGGCTCCTGAGCACTCTCCTCCTAGTATTTATATACCTTTTCTCTAGGAGGTCTCATTAATTTTCCTTGGGTGCCAAATACCACTTATATGCCAAGAGCATCCAATTTATTTCCAGTGTCACTTTTGAGCATTAGCTCAAAGCCTGCTTACTTGATGTCTCCACGGGCATGTTGTCACAGACATCTCACACTTAGCATGAATAAAATCGAGGTCTTCATTTCACTCCCCAAATGTAGTCAAATTCTCCTTCACCAATGTTTCCCTCCCCAAAATGGCAACTTCATCTACCCAGATGCTCATGACAGAAATCTGGGATCAGACTTGACACCTCCCTCCCCACACATATCCAATCCATCAGCCTGCCCTAATTCTGAAATATCTACTGACACTTCCTACTTCCCCCCATTTTCCACTGCCTACAGCCTAATCCAAACCATCACCGTCTTTTACTGGGACTACTATCTAAGACCTCCTCCACTTTTCTTTCTAAATTTTCCACCTTTTCTAATTATTTTCACAAATTTCAAAAAACGTCTACAATGTAGCCAGAGTAATCTTTTAAATCATGTTAGGTCACCACACTTATTCTTAAAACCTTCAAAGGCTCCCAAGTATACTTAGGAGCCTCCCTTGGGGCGCAGTGGTTAAGCACTGTGCTGTGGAGCTGTCAGCAGCGGTGACACCCGGCCTGGGAGCTTCCCACATGGTGCGGCAGACCTCTCGTGCCTCGCCCGTTGCTCCCCTCAGCAGTGTATTTTCGATGATCTGCCTGTTCTGCTCCCCACTCTGTGTCTGGTGAACCTCTAGCCGCCCCACGCCTCTGGTCTGTACCCCCAGCTTGTACGCATAAATAAATAAATATTAAAAAAAAAAAAGTAGGGCCTCCCTTGTGGCGCAGTGGTTAAGCGCTGCGCTGTGGTGCTTCCGGCAGCAGCGATGCGAATTCGAAGCCTGGCCAATTCGAAGCCCTGCCGCAGAGATTCCCACTTGGCGCGGCAGACCTCTCCTGCCTCGCTGCTCCCCTCAGCACCGTGTTTCCGTCGATCTGCCTGCTGCTCCCCACTCTGTCTCTGGTGAACCCTCTTGTCACCCCACGCCTCTGGCCTATACCCCAGTTCTTGCATGCATAAAAAAATAAATCTTAAAAAAATAATAATTAAAATTTTAAAAATGTATACTTAGGGGAAAAATCCAAAATCATTGACTCAATCCTAAGTCTTTTTTTTTAAAAGATTTATTTTTATTTATTTATGCATATAAGAACTGGGATGTAGGCCAGAGGTGCAAGGGCTGAGGATTCACCAGAGAGCGTGGGGAGCAGTGGGCTGAGAATGCGCCATATGTGGGTCAGCTCCCTGGGCAGGGATTGAACTCAGGCCACAGTGGCTGACAATAGCTTGACATCACTGAGCCTTTAACCCCTAAGCCACCAGGGAGGCCCCAAACTCCTTAACTTCTCTGTGCCACAATTTCTACATCTATAAAATGGGGAGAATGAAAACACCTACACCATAAGGTTGTTATAAGAATGAAAAGGGGCAAACACAGAGCACTCAGTGCAATACCTGGCACAAAGCACTCCAAGCACTGGTTCTGATTAATCTTACCATGGTAACTTCACCACCTGCCACAAAGGTAGACATGCAGTAAACACCTACTGAATCAATGATTGAAAAATACAGACTTCACTCTAATCACTAAACAGTTCTTTTAATGACAGAGCAGGAATATTAAAGACATTTAGAGAGGAAAATAGAAACATGACAAAGACTGAAGCAACTCACAAGTTGACATAAAAGAATAAGAAAAAAAAACAAACCAACTCATTGCCTTCTTAGCCTTTACCACTATGCAAAAAATACATTCACTCTTCTAGAAGTTTATCCAAGGTGATTTTGGTAGCTTTGACTTTTCCCTAAATAACATTCTTTTCCTTGCCTTTAATCAACTTCTTCAAAATCCTTCAAGCATGAATTACAGTTCAAATAGCTAGTAAAATTCAGTGCAAACTCAGACATTTTCTACCTGTTTTGGACTGAATTTTCCTGTTCCTAAAATAGCTGTTTTGCTGCATATTATTACAAAATTCTCAAAATTTTGCCATCTATGTTATACTTGGAATTCTTTCAGACACTGTTGCTTTCTAGGTTTCTCTTTCCCAGTAGAGACTCATCTTCTTACTTTAATTTGAAAAGCGCTAAGAGGCAGGAGTGACAAATATGCTGCTTTCATTTCCTAGTTCCTATTCAAATTTTCTCAAAAGACCTTAACTTTAATCTAAGTGCTACTATTATTTATTTCCCTTTTGAAGAAAATACAATGTATACCATGTCATAATAACACTAATGACTAGAGCTGGCCCATATGATGCTATACATGGTTGGTTCTAAATACATGTATTAACTCATTCGATTCTCACATCTATATGATGTTCTACAAATGAGGAGAGGCAAAGAAGTTAACTAACATGCCTAAGTCACAGAGCTAGTAAGTGATGGCACTGAAATTTGAACCCAAACAACCTGGTTCCGAAGTCAGTGCCACTATGCTTTTACTCAAGGGTTTAGGAAGATATTTTTCTATCCTGTTTCATTGAGCAACTGAAATACTTGAATTCTCTGCCCAAATCAAACATTCTCTCCAACTTAACAGAACTTCATAGGCATATAACCCTAAAATGAAGTAATTTTGGTTCTGGGGAGAATATATGTTCTGTACTGGGAAGCAGTAGTAAACAAACGAGGAAATCATGAAACATGAAATTTGCCTCAGTTACTACTACAGACAGAAACAGAACCCCAATAGGCAGCAGTAAAAATGTTCATAAAGTACTTTTAATTTATTGGGGAAAAGGTACAAACCATGATTGACGGCATTATTATATACACATTCAGTAGCTTACATTCTCCCTCTCTTAATTTCAGGACAATTCTCCAAAGTCTCTCCTTTTATATATACTAAGTACTTCAGCTTATTCCCTGCTACAAATGCACCTGAAGGCATTTATTCAGTGTTCAAATTCATCAAAGTCAACTTCCAAAGAATAGTTAATTTGGAAAAACAATGAGAACTAATTTAATTCAGGTCACATTAGAAATAAAGAATTAAACTCATTCGTCAAACACATTAGATATTTGTAAGTCATAAGTATCCTTTACTATGCCAAAGCCAGCGTCACCATCATTAAGTAACAATACTATATGTAGCAATCTCAAATGAAGACTCCCACTGTGATGACAACAGGGGAACTTTAATTTACTGAATCATGGCGTGTTGTAACTGCAACTTTTTAGGGGGATTAAGGAAATCATGATGGAAACTATAATCTCTGCAAACACCCAGTAATTGGCTTATTCTCTCCCCCAAAACCCCTTCTCTACCCTTGTTTGTTTCCTTCAAACCACAGGCTAAATTTCAGTACTTATTAGGTACCTGGACAACTCTGTTCCCCACTGGAATAAATTCTGCAAGAGCAAGAACATTCATGCCTATCTTTGTATTAGAATCTAATGAGCATTCAATAAATAGTTGCTAGATGAAAAAAAGCATGAAAAGTTAAGGGTTGAAGCAAAGTCACAATTAAGAAATAGTTCCAAAAGGTCTGCTATAAGTATTTCACACTTCAGGAAAAAAACCAGTAAAAGAACAATACTCAACAAAGGAAGAAGGAAAAAGTTTAAGTGGAGAAGTGGAGATTATCAACTTTAACCAACAAACGAAGAGACAAAGAGCAAAGATACTTACTACACCAATCTACAGATACATAAACCAGAACTAACAGGAAGGGAGGGGTTAAATGTCCTTAGTCTCACCCCATCTAAACATGTAGCATCTAAAACATATCTATCACTAACACACAGACATTAACATTTCAAGACCACTTTATCTTCTTAAAGTGGTTTCATATACTTTTTTCCAACAGAATTATAACAGAAGTATTATCTTTCCCATTCTTCAAATGTAGACTCAGTAAAACCTCAAGGTCTTGAATTTGAATCCCAGCCTTGCTGCATACTTGCTGTGTGATCCTGGCCAATTTCCTCTATCTGATTTCTGTATCACTGGGGAAAATAATAGCTAACTTAAAGGACTGTTAACAAGTATTAAATGAGGTAACACAGTAAAGAACATGTCACAGTAAATGCACCAAAAAAAGGAGAGTAACCTTCTTTATGATGTCCTTAAAAAGTTTGTACAAGATTTCTCAGCTAAGTAAACTGGTAAACCCAAGACTTAAACCCAGGTCTCCTGATTCCTTAATCTGCTTCTACTCCCACATCACATTATTGGGCAGACTGCCACATACTACTGGGCACATAAATACAACCTGACAACTGATCACAAAATTTTGATCTACTGGTTAACTTATTTTACCTTCATTTAAAGAAAAATAATAGATCTAATTAACTTATAGGGAGAAGGTTTTTGAAAACATAAAATACAAACTACCCCCAAACCACAGGACAGATTGTGCCATAGCACTCCTGTACAAACAAAAACTATGACAAGAAACAGAAAGTTCTCTTTGGGTTTATGAGGAACAATTGGAAAAAGAAACAAGAATGACTATGATTAAAGGAACTTATGGAGTTTTGTTTTGTTTTTGGTAAACCAAACCAACAGACAAAAAAACTGCACCCCATTCCAAAATAACTCCATCAAGGCTGAGATACATCCTTTAACAAAAGATTTATCTTTTGTTATTGCCAACATTCATGAAAATCCTTGAACACTATAAATGTTTGGATTCAGTATTAATAAAAAGTATAAAGAAACATCAAAAGAAACAAGCAAATTTCGTAAGGTTCCTAACACGTGCTGAAAATATTTTGAAAATTACATAGTATAAAATGAAGTTATTACTGTTAATAAAAATAATCATTTGTTTTCAAATAATATACATAACTCTTTCCAGGACAAGTTCTAGAAGAAATTCAAATAAGTTTACATCTTCAATAATCCCCACAAACTTTCTTACTAAAAGACAGAACAGAATAATTCAGTCACATTCTGAACCTGTATATTTCTGAAAGGAAATACCAGAACAGAGATTGATCTGACAGTGAGAGAACCTAAGATTTAACCAAGAAAAAGTAAAAGTTGAGTGAATTTCTATCACAGAGCAGGGCAGAAGCTGTCTATCCATGTGACCTCACCACACCACAACCAAATCTCTTGTCCTCAATTCAAATTAGACCTCTGCTAATTACTTCCTACAGAAACATAACAAAATGTTCTGAACATTTATTTGTTTACTCATAGCAACCTCCATTTATTATTTAGCACTCATTAGAGGCCACTGAGATACTATACTAACTCTATATTCCATGCAGAACCTATCAGTCCCCAGAGACAACGCTGTTTTCCTTCTCTAAATTCTTTCCTCTCATATGAATTCCCTTCTACAATAAAATCTTTTTCATAGGACACACATTCTTAGCCTAACTTCTACCTAGACTCTCCATAAAGATAGTCTAGTGGGTCTCATTAATCCCTTTCTGGGAGCACTGAGATCCTAGCAATCAGGAAACCACTCATGATCCAGGGCCCTTCATTTAAACCTTGCTGACCTCACCCTCCCCTCCAAAAAAATAAAGTTAGAGGAGCAATAATCTTTCCAAAACTCCTATGAGAATACTAAAATTACTAAGGAACATAGACTGCACAGACTGCATCCAAGGACCAGGAATCCAGTCTGCTCTCCCTTAAAACCATTCTCCTGATTCTATACTCTATGTAAACAATCTAGAATGACCTTTAGGTTAAATAAAGAAGTTACAAAAATTAGGATCATGAAACTCAATGTAGTGAAAATAAGAAGAATATGAACACTTAGTCCCCAGTTTCCAAGTTGGGAAAGAGAAAAAACATAATGGCACTCCCAAATGTTAATTTCCAATTTAAATACCTCAATATTTGAATGATTCCTACACACAGCCTTTTAAACTCTAGTATATGCAGTAACTAAATCACTACTCAGTTATAATCAAACTGTTCCAAAAGAGTCGTTGGGTTTCCTTTGTATTCTTCCTAGAAAGCAAACCCCCAGGACAATTATCTGACTTAAAATCTTGACCATTCTCTGTTGGACATTAACCACTTCACACCACTGTTGAAAGGTTTCCACTGAGCCGGAGGAAACGAAGTATCAACTAGAAAGCAAACTGAACACCAAACAAAATTATCTGTCAAACAGAAAGAAACTGTCTTTGCTACACTAGATAAAAAGATACAGACTTTAGAAAGCAAAACCACCCCACAGATTGCACGGTTCCTTTACTTCTGAAGCCGCCAATGACAGAATCTATAATCTATATTTCTAGGTAGCAGGGATCACAAATGACAAATCACTGTGTGTATAAAGGAACTGGTAAAATGGAAGGGGAAATAAGTGAGTCGGTAAATGACAAAAAATGACTTACGGTGTGTTTAAAGATCTGTCCGGGATGCGGGGAGAGGTCACGTCCCAGATCTCAGCCTCAATTTCCCTACCCAAAAAAGGAGAGAACATGACCCTTCACTCAGGGAAGCCAGAGGGCCCAGATTCACACGCTTCCAAGGGACCCTACTCAAGGGTCCCTTCAAAGGCCGGACTTAGGGTCACCGGTGCAACTGAGTCACGACACCCAGAGCCTTGGGGAGAAGGAGAGGAGAAAGGGAGGCGGGTCAACGCGAGGAAAACGATCCGTTCCTGGAAAGCGATTTTCCCCCACACAACCTAGGGTGCCGACACCCGCCCTAGACCCAACATACCCTCCCTAAGGATTCACACCCGGCAACCCCAGCATCATAGCCTCCTTCCGGTTTCTCCCTCAGTACCCTGCCGCCTCTCCGACCGCGCCCCCGAAAGCCGCCGAGCAACTCCTCCTCCTCCGGCCAGGTGCCCGCGGCCCACCCACACGCCCACCCGCCGGCGCCAAGGTCTTCTCAACCCGACGGCGGAAGGATGCCGAGCCGGGCCTCCCAGGCTCCTTCTGGGCCTACCTGCAAGGCGGGCGGGGGCTTGGTTTGCAGCCCAGCGGGTGGACGGAGCCTCAGAGAGGAAGCAGAGGCGAGAAGGAAGCAAAGGGTCCGTTCTACCCGCCGGCGGGAGAAAGCAGCCTGAGCGCGGGGCCTCGCGGATAAGTCAGCCTTCGACCCGGCGCCGCCGCCGCTCGGGAGACATCAAGCGAGAAGACGGCGCAGAAGATCACCGAATACACGAACACCCAGACATCAAAGGAAGAGCGCCCAAGCGGTCGTTCAAGGAATTATAATAGAGCACCGAAAAACAGCTCGCCTCCAACTTTAGACCGGATGCCTGTCCAAGGCATAAATAAACAAATCCAGATCTCAATCCTGGGAAAAAAATAGCCTATTCTGCCATTTTCTGTGTCGGTTGCTGACTGTTTTAAGTTGTTTAGAGAATTGGAGTTTTCCTTAAGTGTTGAAGATTAAGTCATAGCCCATTAACACTTGTTGTCTATAGTTAAGCGACGACCTTATGGACTCCCAACACTTCCAATTGATTGAATTTCAGTTGAGAAAATGATTGTTAGTTTCCTCACGTAACAGTGAAGTGAATAAAAGGTAGATATATACGTACATGTATGATATAGATGTCTGTCATCTATGGACACTCACACGAGACTGGGGTGGGGGGCACAGAGAGAGAATAGGAGAGAATTCAAGATGAGAAACGAAGTGAATACTCTCTACTAAAACTCTAGTTTCCATAAGCATAGCAAAGAGATGGCTGGGAAAATTCAGGATTGTCTACTCCGGCCTCAAAGCAGAAGAAAACACCTACTGCCCTTCCCTTTTAGTTTATTCCGAAGGTTCAGAACCACAGCAAAAGTCTCGTTGGGTCAAAATCAGACAAAGTATGTTGACATTTTTATCATCACGATAGCCTCTTTCTTAAGTCTCGAGAGACTAATATTCTCAGCACAAATATGGATTAATATGTACATCCTAAATACAATTCAATAAATCACTACAAATGAGAATTACCAAGTGTGAGCAATAAAATACCTCGTCCTACTTCCGTCTAAGAAAGGTGCAGACTTGAACAGCAAAGGAGGTGATGGTCTCAGAGAGAATTTATAATCTGATTCAAGTGAAAAGTCACAGCCTATGAAGTTTAACTTTATCTACATTTTATTGTAATTTTTTTTAAATCTCCTTTAAGTCAGTGAAAATATTTTAGGAACAACTCATATGTAATACAAGGTAAGACCAGTATCCAAAATAGAAGAACAAAACACAAGACTTTTGTTGTCTACCGCCATTAGGGAACTTTTTAAAGGAACAAACATTGTAGCAACATCTATGAAAGTCTTAAAAAAAAAAAGGAAGTTAATAATCTGCTTCCCATGCAATCCTTGGAAATATTCCCATGTTCCCATGCAGTCCTTGGAAATATCTTACATAATTGTAAAGTTAATTTAAGCTGAAATATAATTGTTATTGTTTTGCATTATACTGTTTGTGCATTAAAGTCTCTAATTGCTGTTATTTTTAAAATTTGCACAATATTCCACTGAGAGAATACAATACAGCTTCCTATTGCTGAATATGTTTGTTGCTTCCAAACATTTTCTGTGTAACAGGTATTGCTGTTCTTGGGAAAAGGCAGTTATAACGTGATTATTTATTATTAAAACTATTACACATAAAGAAAAAGACTAAAGATGAAAGGTGAACTTTTATTCCTCTCTCATATAAAGGAAATACAGAGGTATACAGCCTAGGGTAAGGTGTGGGGGCCAGACTTTTAGCTCACTGCTTTGCCATCTTCCGAGTAGCTTTCATCTCAGATCTAAGACAGTTGCTCAAGTTTTAGCCATCATATCTGCCTTCTAACCAGCAGGAAGCTGAAAGAGGAAAGGCATGTCTCCCAGACGAAAGAAAGGATCATCTTGAAAATAACACCGGGCATTCCCACTTATATTCCACTAGCTAGAATTTAGTCAAATAGCCACGACTACCAGGAATTAGTCTTTATCCTGAACAGCCATGTGTCCAGTAAGAATCAGGGGCAAAGGGATACCGGTGACAAATAAGCAGTCTCTACCACATTCCTGGAGCCGGATGAGGATCAGGTAAAGACTTTTCTTTGCTCTCAGGCCAGAGCTGAGTTTCTACTCCTGTAAGAGCTGTTTTAGTGAAACTGTCTTCTAGGAGAGACTTGTGGCGCATGGTGTCTACAGTCCTCATTAAAATTTGACCCAAATAATGGCATTATTTTGAAAACTTGATCTCCATGAGAAAAACTAAAGAAACTAATTTGAAGGCTATATGAAGTTTCCAGTTTTTCATAAGCTGGAGATTTTTATTGGGGAAAAACACCTAGAATTTATGCAAATATAAATCTGGGCCTCCCTGGTGGCGCAACAGGTTAAGTCTCAGCACCATGAAGCTATCTGAAGCCATTACAGCACGAGTTCGATCCCCGACCAGGGAGCATCCCACATGGTGCAGCGGACCTCTCCTGCCTCGCCCACTGCTCCCCTCAGCAGTGTACTTCAGTAGATCTGCCTATTCTGCTCCCCACTCTACCTCTGGTGAATCCTCTCACCACCCCACACCTCTGGCCTACACCCCAGCTCTTGTATGCATAAATAAATCTTTTAAAAAAATAAAACCATCTAAATGGAGATATTTGAGAAACAGAGACTGGACTGCTCTGAAACCATAGGAAAGATACCTTACTCTTTATCTTTATTTTTAGAAGTGCATCTCTACAGATAAATTTCTTTAGAGAACTTTTTCAAGTGTGGATTTAAACTTCAATGACAGCAAGCTACTGCTTGTTTTTTGTATACAACTATAGATCACAAGAGATCAAGAATTGAAACACTCCATCCAACCTACATGAATCTTCACACCGGAGAAAAGAAAAAAAGAAAGAAAGAAAAAGGAAAAAGGAACCAGGCTGGGAGAAGTAAAGATTATCCCGGGCTGTATGACTGATGCCCTAGTGTTGGTGGCAAATCTCACTGACTGTGTTGCTAATTACTATATTCTGATAGGATCCTCTGGGTATGGGGGAAAAACACCCTTTTGAAGGTAAAATGATGTAGCTACTTCCTCTGAAGTAGCATAACCAATTGTCCCTCTTGGTGCAGGATTAAGCAGTTTTCCCGGACACAGGACTTTCAGTAGTAAAAATTCAAGGCTCTGGAGCAAACCAGAACAGTTGCTCACTCTACAAACAGACCTAGCCTGGTCAATCACATGCAAAGAACTTGGAAAGACTAAATCTGGAAAAGTTTTGAAACACGCTGGTCTGGGAAAACTGCCTGGGACAGAGGCAAAAAAGAGGAGGGAAAGAAGAGGGAAAAGAGACTGTTCTTTATCTTGGCTCTGGGCTCTGACAAAAAGTCTACTGCAATGTGGGAATATAAACCTAGGCTGAGATAACTCTGTATCACTGCCATGACTCATCTTATTAGTAAGTGCAAGAAGAGGGGTTAGGCCTTGGGCAGCCAAAATGATGAGCCAGTTGTAGGTTTTGCAGTTGCAGTTGTATTGACCTTCATCTCATGACACCATGGAGTAATGTACACACTGTGGGCTTTTATGGTAAAGGTGGCAGCAGTATAGCACTATAGAAGCCCAGTGAAGGAGAGAGATTTGAGAACAGCAGGTCATTCTTCACAGAATGGTAGCGGGTTCTTCCTTCATTGAATTTTTTTACATAGGATAAATTTCCACTGATGAAATTTATCAAAGGACTGAAAAGTATGAACATTTTAAGACTCTAGAATTTGTCATTGTCAGACAATGTTTGGTGAATTGCACACCCTTTGGTGTGCAAGTAATATACTTCAAATTGCTTCTGAAATCTCTCTAAAACTGTCATTCCCACTCAGGCTTCATGTTAGCATCTAGTGCACGAAATTGTGAAAAACCCCAATTTTCCTTTAATGTAGGTTTTTAAGACTAAAATGCTAGGCACTTTGTATGATCACACTCCACTCACCATTTGCGACCCACGGGTGGCAGCAGTCCTTTCCCATGCAATTTTCAGAACTGAAATTATATAGGAAAAAACACCCATTCTCAGGAAACTTGGAAAAACTATGAGAATTAAAACACTACCCTATGAGGGAGACAAAGCAAGCTTGGGTCTGAAGTTAAACTTTAAAAAGGAAAAAAAAATGTAACAGGGCACCTTAATTGCACAGTGAATAGAGCTACAGTCACCTCTTCATTGTCTACTCCCCTCTCAATAACACCATTGTCCGTATTAAGTTCAACCTCCTGCAAAATGGACCCAGTCTTTATGGAGTGGGATGATGATGGGAAATAACATTTAGGGTAGAAACAAACAACAGAGGCCTCCCTGGTGGTACAGCGGTTAAGCACTGCGCTGTGGAGCTGTCGTCAGCCATGATGCGAGTTCGACGCCAGGCTGGGGAGAATCCCACATGGCGTGGCAGACCTCTCCTGCCTCGCCCGCTGCTCCCCTCAGCAGTGTATTTCTGATCTGCCTGTTCTGCTCCTCGCTCTGTCTCTGGTGAGCCCTCTCACCGCCCCACACCTCTGGCCTGTACCAGCTTGTATGTATAAATAAATAAATCTTAAAAAAAAAAAAGAAATAAACAACAGATAATAATCTATAATTATAATCTGGAAGATGAGTCACCCTCAGTTGATTTCCAAATTCTTCTGTCATCGTTTCTTTATTTTTAAAATCACCAGATTAACACTGCCAAAGGCAGGTAGGAAATGATCCAAGGGGACAGTTCAGAGGTATCACGTGGCAAGTGGCTGAGAAACTGGAAGCAGGACAATCCTCAGGAAAGCCTCTTTTTTGTCCCAGCAAAGGCACCAATGTGTGAACCTAATTCACACTTCCATTATTCCAATCAGGTTATTTTTATGTCAGTATAATTTTAGAAGACTTGGTGGGGGATTATTTACTTCCTGAGAAATTCTGTCCATCACTTCGCACATAAATATTTTCAAGTAGGTCTAATTCCAAAATTAATTTCAAATGAAGAAATTACACTCCTTTTACCTCTCCTTTTTAACACTTTCATATGCCTTCTTTGCTCTCCAACTCTTCCTTCTGTACAAGGAATTTCTAAGCAGAATGGCTAAACAGATTTTCTAACATTGTGATAAAAAGAAATAAGATCTATTGAGAGGTGTGTTGTCTAACCTTGGTTGAATATACTTTGCCCATCAATCTGTTGGGCCTTTATAGCCCTTGTAAAGTGAGACTTGCTATTTAATTCTATATTTGACTTGTCTTCTTTAAGCTGATTGGACTCTCAAACCTATTTCGCCTCGAACTCTTACTCAGGGTTGGAAATAAGAGATTAGACTCCCAATGTTCTACCTCGGAGGTAGGTCTAAATCATAGTCCAATTGTCGCAGACAAACTGAAGAAGGAACTTTTGACCATTCCTAACATCTTAACAATGTAAAGCTGCAAACTCAGATTAGTAACCATTTTCTTATGTCAAAAAACTATTTCTCAATTTAATTCTATTCTTCACACTTGCCTCAAATTATGCCTATGTAGGCAGCAAGGTAGACAAGCTAAAATACCTATGAAAACAATTCAGGACTAACAAACATTGAAATGTCCAGATAACTGAAACAAACAAACAAAAAAGTGTCTGACTAGATGCTGCTTCCCCCTTTGCTTTGATTTTGTAGGCACCACCACAGATGTCTGCAACAGGGAGCTCTCAAATGAACGGTGCTTGACCTGGAGCTCAATGGCTAGATGGGAACTGTTGTCCTAGTTCTGACTTAGTTAACTAAACTTTCAAATGAAGAGAGACACTCTGGCAGAGTCCCAACCCTTCTAAAATGCAGATTAAATGTTAATTTATGACAAGTGTCCACACAATCATGCCAGATGATGGAACTATGTAGGGGGTGGTAAGGGGGAGAGTCTGTCACAACTCCTGGAAAGTATCCCTCCTCCCCACTTTCCACATTAGCTAAAATGAGTGAGGATCAGCTCCTGACGGACACGGTCAGCATCTAGGTCCAGGGACTCCATGTGCTCGTACTCTTCCTCAGGAGGCTGTTCCATGGGTCCTGTCATTGCAGAGGACCAAACATCCATCCCATGCTCCAGGGAGATATTGTGTAGGACACAACAAGCCAAGATGATATGGCTAGATTTCTCTGGCGAATACTGCAGCGCCCCCTTGGATCCATCAAGGCAGCGGAACCGGGAGCAGAGGGTTTGGAACGTCTTCTCAATCACGCTGCGCGTTGCTGAAAGAGCCCTGTTATAGCGACATTCAGCTGGGGTTTCAGGAATGTGAAGTGGGGTCATGAGCCAGGTATGGAGAAAGAAGGAACTGTCACCTGTGGGGAGGTCCAAAGAAATCACAGATGATTATAAATTGAATACAAGACAAAAGGGAAATGGAATAGATACTGAGCATTGATTAAGAAAACACAATAGCCTCTGGAACCTATGCGCCCCAGAAAAACCAAGAGGGAAATGCTGTGGTAGAGAAATCATACCAGCGTCCTGAGCAAAGACATGCGTCTTAGCTGGGAATATCTTTGGCTAAAAACTAACAGAGGAAAAGGCTGCTCACTGAGGAAAGCCAACTCTGAAAGAATGCAGGAAGGAGCAGAAGGCACTGGTGGAAACAAAATTCTTGAATTCAAAAGGTTAGTAAGAAATCATCACATAGCAAGCCAATCTTCAGAATCTCTAAAGAGTAAGAGTGGAAGAGAGAAGGGATTTTTCAGGAAACCTCAAAATACTCGTGAGGTAAACATCTAACTTAACCATTAATTGTAATTGGTTAAGTTACAGTTACATTTAACCTTTACAATTAATGGTTAAGTTAGATGTTTACCTCACAAGTATCTTGAAATCAAGTCTGAAAGCGCAACCAAAGGACTTCGGAGTATTTCATGGACAACAATCATTCATTCTTACTGTACTAAGAATAAAAGTCCCAGTATCTGCAGAGAGAACAGAGGTCAGGTATTCTGCTTTCTTAGATATTATTATACTCACCAGAACCACACCTTGTAATAGAGGAACTGGCAGAATTTCACATTAACAAAGACAGCATAAACACAATGATGAAAATAGTAATAGTCAGTGATGTGGAAATAAAATCAGAAGTTAATTAAAATAATATACACAAGGCATTTCTCTTAAATGACTTCCTTGTCAAATGATCTTGGGGAAGTGATTAAAAAAATGAGGTGCAATCTCTTAGTACAACAGTACAGTGTTTCTATAATGTTTAATTGTCCTGACTCACTACATCTGACAGACGGAATGTCTCCCAGAGGCACAACCTCTAAAAATCTGAGACAAATAGGCTGCAGGAGTACCAGCTCACATAACTGCTTTATTCCTGACCCACCAACAAGTTCAATAGTTATAGACAGTGAGGATGCCAGGCACTGTTTCAAACATACAGGACTTGTTTCTTTTAAGAACTTACATGTTAAGAACTGAATTAACTTCAAATATCTAAGAATTCTTACTAAATTGTCACGTTTTATATTTAGCTGATTTGTTTCTTCTTAAATACAACCTGTTTTAACTGAACTCACTCTCATTAAACACAGAATTTAAGAAGCTGCTGTGGTACATAATAATAATGTATAATAAATAGTATCTATGCTACTATGTAGCAGATATATTAGGCACTTTGAAATAAAGCACTCTTATTATCCTATCCCAAGTCTACCAGGTTAGATGTTATTGAACTCCTTTTACAAATGAGAAGATCAAAATACACCTCAGTCATGCTTTGATGTGTTAGATAAAGTAAGGGGGAGGAGTTAGTCACTAAATGTTAATGTCAGACTCAGAGTTACTAAGACAATGGTGCAATGCTGTAAAAGAGAATACAATAAACATTTAAGATGAATGCCAAAACACAGAGATACTAAATGATAATTATTTGTTAAACATTTTTCTAAAAAACAGTACACTTCAAGTAGGGAGATAATAGAATAAGCTAGTTAACACAGACCTTTTATAAAATGTTCCATCATCATGTGGTTATAATCCAAGCACCAGTGAAAGACACATACTCAGGAGGGAATTAGAATCAGAATAGCTAAACAGATTCCAATTGCTTATATGGTTAGTTATACACAAGAACTTCTGGATCTTACCTAAGCTGCTTAACAGGACTAGTTAAGAGCTGAAGAAATAAGAACTTAGGCTGAATTGTTTGCAGGAGTAGGTATATTTAGAGATAGGGAATGAGGCTGATGAGAAACTGATGAGAGTGAAGACATGAACCCAAGGAGAAAATATGCTAAGGGGAAAAAAAGGCAGGGCATGGGGTTGGTGGTGGTGGGACTCACAGCTAGTTCCAGCTTTGGTAAATCGAGAACTATTCTACAAATCAAATGTTCTTAAGATACAATCAGCCATTCTTTTTTTCTTTTTTTACATATTTTGTCCTTCCACATAATCCTGCCAATCTTCCCCAAATTACCTCGTTGTCCACACATCCTTCAGAGAACAGCGTTTTCCAAACTTATCTATTGGTATGAGTCATTTAGGGCACCTGTCAAAAACAGATGTCTAGATTTTTTCTCATTTCTGAAGTTTGCACATTTAAAATTAATTCCCCTGATGCCACTTTTGATCTGAAAAATTGAGAAATACTGTTCTAGTTCAGGGATCTTTAAACTAGTTTTCCTTTAGAATTCCTGGAGACTTTTCCTAAAGGATATTTTCAAGAACTGATAATACTAAAGGAATCAATTTTCACATCGTGATTTCCATGGGTATACTTCCCTAGCATCATGGGTGCTAAGCATGTGGTCCAGCACCCCAAAACAGGTTTTAATAAATATCTGTTAAATGTTGCTTCAATATTCATCTCTCCCAAGTACTTCCACCCATTTTGTAAAGAGAGGAATCAGAAAAGTATATAAAAATTTGTCAAGAGTTTTTACTCATTTTCAACTGTGCTCTGTGAACAACCAAAAAAGTTACTTTATGGACCTCCCTGGTGGCCTAGGGGTTAAGTCTGAGCACTATCACCTCTATGGTCTGAGTTTGATCCCCAGCCAGGGAGCTAACCCACTTGTGGCCCAGCAGACATCTCCTGCCTTGCCCGCTTCTCCCCTCAGCAGCGTACTTCAGTCAATCTGCCTGTTCTGCTCCCCACTCTATCTCTGGTGAATCCTCTTACTGCCCCCCTCACCTCTGGCCTACACCCCAGTTCTTCTGTGCTAAATTTAAAAAATAGTATTAAAAAGCTACTTCAAAGCCATCATTTCACTGGTTTAGGGATCTGAGTTGGATCACTCAATACTGAGCAGTGCAAAGCGAGCTGTGAGGAATATGCTCAGTTAGCAATAAAACAACCCTTGAACCTGGCAGCTTAGGGTTTTTTGGTTAAGTTTATTTACTTACTTATTATTTTTAAGCCCTCCTCTTATGTAAGCAACAGGACAGGTTCTCATTTACACATCTTGGAATCTAGGTCAAATACTAGGTCTTTAAATTTCAATATATGTTTTTCAAATGACTTTTAGAAATATAGTTCTGAGAGTGTTCACCTGAAGTCTCAGCAAAGGGAAAGGATTAAGACTCAGGTTTACAGACTCGCCTATGTTATCCTACTCTGCTCAATAATTTATCTATGGCTACACAGATGTTCTCACACTGCAAACTTACCAAGCAGCCAGCTCTCTTTGTGCATTCCGGCTTCAAACTGAGTACCAAGAGAAGACTGCTGCAGCACAGCACAGTCCCGCAGGCGGCCTGGCCAGGTGGTCTCCACAGTCATTAGTGCCCCTCTGATGTCACACACCATCAGGCAGTTTAACGAATGCAGACCTTTGCGGTTCACATAGGAGAGGTCTTCGGCATTTGGTGCCTTGATTGCCACATGGATACAGTCAACCACTCCTATCACCCCAGGCATCCCTGCCAACCCATAGAATTCATCCTTCAGGGCCTGCATGGAGGTTTCATCAGCTGGAAAGTGAATGAACTGGGAGGCTCTTTCCACAAGGGCTTCAGTCACATTGGCAACACAACGACTCATAGAGGCCTGACTGATTCCAATAGCATCTCCCATTCGAGTCTGAAAGGAACCTGAGGTATAGAAGCCCAATGCTGCAAGGATCTGTGTCTCTGGGCTAATAGCCCTGGATCTCTGAGTAGGTCTAGAAAGACTTGCTCCCAAGAGCTCCACCAAGTAATAAATGAACTGTCGAGGAAACCCATACACAGACATCAAGTATTCATCAGTCACATCATCCAGCTTAAAGCGGTCCAATGTCCGGTGACCTCGCCCATACAGCAAGAGGTCACAGTCAAGCACTGTTATTGGTATAGCCATGGTACATGTAAATGTTGTCTTTATTTCCCTCTGCTACTTTTTCTGAATTCCTCCCAGTGAAGATGTTGGTGCAAGAAGGTATTTAAGGAAGTGTCAGAATTCAGCAGCAGCTAACCATCAGTTAAATGGCTCTGGCATTTATAATCTTCTCTCTGTAAAGGTCAAAAGAAAAAAACATTAGAAACCCAGCAAAGACTTTAAAGTGACTCAAAGGTTACAACTCTTTTCCTCAATTTTCCATTTTGTTCAAGAAAAGGTGCTATACCTGTAACTTGGCTTTTCTCTACTAACTCATGGCTGCACAACAGGCTTGCTTGGGTTTGAAGGGTAACAGAAGTTGAACGCCAGTCTCGCTCAATGCCTGGCAACAGCCAAAGACTAATGAGGCCATAGGAAAATTATGTACAAGTTAAAAGAGATCTGCTCTTAGCTACACAGGTCACGAAGCAGCTGACATGTCATAAGTACCTAAGGAAGCGATTAGTCAAAGCGAATTTTATTACCCAGATCCCTCTGGATTCATCTGATAAATAGGGAACAAATACATGTATTTAGGAGGATGGGAGTTGGACTCAAATCAGTCTAACAAGGGAGGTGGAACAAAAGAAAAACAACCGCCCACGACCCAGCCTAGTGGACATAGATTATGTGTTCTAACAGACTTTCCCCTCACCCCAAGAAACCAAAAACGTGAGGCTAAGGGCTAGAAAGTAGTGAAGACCAGACATGTCACACAGCTTGGAAAGAGGGCACGAAAGAAGAGACTGAGAAAGCTGGTGTCAGGAGGCGACTCCGCCGCGTTTGAAAAATCGCTTTAGAAATGGATACGGACGTCTGATTGAGCCGGTCACTCAAAGTCAGCCAAAGCCCGTCACCCACCTCTTCTTGGCTGCCAGGTAACCAGCCTCATTCCCCACCCACCCAGCCCGGTTCGGCCCTCCTCCGGTACGCGCAGCAGCGCACGAACCGCCACGGAGCCCAGAAGCTGAACCGCCTCCTTTGCGTCAGCGCCCTCCCCGCGCCGCGTCCTCACTGACGCTACCGCCGCGGCGTGAGGTTTGCCAACGCACATTCCACACGGAGTTTAAGCGTTCTCGTTCTTTCAAAGACCCGTCTATGCAATTTTTTTTCCTCTAAAACTCTTGGAAACATTATTGGGAAAGGTTTCTGTGTAAGTAAAGTCAAATCCACTGAAATTTCGAAGAACACAGAGAAAAATAAAGAATACGTGCTGTTGCGAATGTGCGGATAATATTGGGCAGCTGGATTTCCTCTATACCCCTCCGCTCCCCCCGCCTTCACCGAAGCGGATGAAAACAAACACTAACGATGGCGGCGCCGGGAAGCGACCGGCTGGTGCGTTTAAGACAGGAGTGATCGTTTGAACTGTAAGCAGAGCTTTGAAGAGTTCGCGTCGACGTGAGTGGGGCAATTCACGCAGTCCTGGGAGCGAAACACTAGGATCTGTCAACCAGGAGCCTACTGAGGTTTGAGGTATCTATCTGCGACCCGTGCTGTCACTGCAGCCCCGGAGCGCGGAGCCTTCAGGCAGGAGGCGCAGCTGGCCCGTCCCAGGCCCCAGCCTCCGTAATGAGAGTCCCGAGTCACTCTCTGTGTCGCAACTTCACAGGTACTAACTTTTGGGGGGATACCCCCAGATTTCTCAGCGCCCCCGGGTGGGAGGCTATGGATCTGCGGCCTGTTGGGTACCTCCTTTTGAAGCCGACTAGCCACACTAAAGTCCCCTGAGCTTTCTTTGGGGAGTCGGGTTGGTGTGGACCCCCTTGGTCCTTGTTTGTTCCCAGTCTTTACAGAGCTCCTCAGAGCTTTCGTCTCTACTTTTCTCAGCTCTTTGGGTTGTCATAAGGCCTTTTGGAGGTAACTTGTGGGCCATAACTCTGGGTTGGGTACCAGTGTGAATTAGATAGGTTTTCAGTGAATGAAGATTTGTTGAGTGCCAAATATGTACTCCGCGTGTAGGTGAGGGTGACTGTTGACTAGTGAAAAAAGGGACCCAAAGTTCACGACTATCTTACTGGCAGTGGAAGAACCTCTGGAAACCTGGGAGCCATTCTCATTAAATAAATCACTGGGTAAGTGGCTAAACACCTTCTTGGGTTTATCACTAACATCTCAGTTTTCACACTCTCAGCTAGCCCGGTCAATTCTGCATACCCTTCACTTTTACTATTTCTTCTTTCTCAGAGAGAGAATGTTAAAAAAAAAAAAAGTACCTGGTTTTCATTATACTCATTTAAAAGTTAATAGAATTAATTTCAAATAAATTAGAATTTATTGAACACTTTATTTTTTTTTTATTTATACATACAAGCTGGGGTACAGGCCAGAGGCGTGGGGCGGCGAGAGGGTTCACCAGAGACAGAGTGGGGAGCAGAACAGGCAGATCAGAAATACACTGCTGCGGGGAGAAGCAGGCGAGGCAGGAGAGGTCTGCCACGCCATGTGGGATTCTCCCTGGCCGGGCGTCGAACTCACATCGCCGCTGCCGACAGCTCCACAGCGCAGCGCTCAACCACTACGCCACCGGGGAGGCCCTATTGAACACTTTAAATGGGAGTTATTGAAAAAATAGAAAATCTTTCCTTTACATAAATTAGCTTCCAGGACTTTGTGTATTGTTTTATGAGTGTTAGTCCTCACGCTGCATAGATGTAATTGTTCCAACTAAATTACATGGGTGTTTTCTTTTGTTTTGGACTTCATTTTTCAGCTAAGCAAATGCTTGTGGAATAAAATCCGGAGTCTTAATCATATTTTTAATACACAGTGGGTGATGAATAAGTGATGAAGCAAGTGTCACATACTGATGTATGTGAGATATATATATATATATATATATATATAGTAGGATGTATATGGTTACATGCACCATTTTCAAATTGTACTCCTTTAGCTGTAAAATAATAAGCCTATAGCAACTTTTGAGAAGTATAAAATAGTAAGACTGGCAAATTTTAATAAGAATTGCAAATCATTGAATTTTCCACTATTGTACTACCACCTAACAGTTCTTACTGTACTTTTCTATTTTTTTTCCTCAAAAGTGGTTATTAAAATTGAAGCAAAATTATACTCCACGTATACATGTTTATTTAAGGAATAAGAATCAACTGGACACAGTGGATTCCTTCCAATAAATATACTAGAATTTACTGTATGGAGGTCGGGAAAAAAAAATCTCTATTTTTCCATCTTCTTTCTGCCCCTATCCATCTAACTTCATTAAAGACACAGGGCAGAGTGACCAAACCTCAATGCAAAAAGAAACCTAAAACATTAACTTTTGAGTTTCCAAAGCCCCAAGTCTAATATATAAGTAATTTTTCAAGGATAATTTTGACTGTTCAGCAAATGAACTTCCTGTGCCCACTCAAAGTGTAGTTCTGAACACCTTATTAAGTTTAGGAACTATTTTTCTCAAATGGGAGTAGAAGGTATTTATTACAGACTGTTTGGAAAGAGGTTACAGTCTTCTTAAGAACACCTAGACATCCCTAAAACTTCATTTTAAAATATTTAAACACTTTTTACATGATCGTAGAAGAGATAAATAAACACATTTATAGCACTATGGTTGGAGTGCTGCTTAGGTTAAATTCTTCACTGTTAGAACCCTTTGTTTTTTTTTTTAAAGATATATTTATTTATACATACAAGCTGGGGTTGTATGTATACATTTATACATACAAGCTGGGGTTCAGGCCAGAGGCGTGGGGTGGCGAGAGGGTTCACCAGAGACAGAGTGGGGAGCAGAACAGGCAGATCAGAAATACACTGCTGAGGGGAGCAGCGGGTGAGGCAGGAGAGGTCTGCCACGCCATGTGGGATTCTCCCCGGCTGGGCGTCGAACTCGCATCGCTGCTGCCGACAGCTCCACAGCGCAGCACTCAACCGCTGCGCCACCAGGGAGGCCCCTGTTAGAACCCTTTGAATAAGATTATTCAATTTAAACTTTTCATGTTTATTTTTTAATGGAAGAAAAGTTTAAACATTCCTTGATTGATTAAAAAAATGCAAGCTATTCAGCTAATATTTGAGCTAACATACTGCTTAAGACCTTTTTGACTGAGCCTTAAAATATTTACACTTCATGGGCTTCCCTGGTGGCACAATGAGTTAAGCGCAGCACTATAAAGCTATCCAGAGCCACTGCAGCGCACGTTCGATACCCAGCCAGGGAGATTCCCACATGGCGCAGCAGACCTCTCCTGTTTCACCCACTGCTCCCCTCAGCTGTATATTTCAGACGATCTGCCTGTTCTGCTCCCCGCTCTGTCTCTGGTGAATCCTCTCGCCACCCCACACCTCTGGTCTACACCCCAGCTCTTGGTATGCATAAATAAATCTTAAAAAAAATTTATACATTATCAAGTTTATTCTTTTTAAAAAAAGACTTATTTTTGCATACAAGCTGGGGTGCAGGCCAGAAGTATGGGGCAGTGAGAGGGTTCACCAGAGAGAGTGGGGAGCAGAACAGACAGATCGACAGAAATATACTGCTGAGGGGAGCAGCGGGCGAGGCAGGAGAGGTCTGCTATGCCATGTTGTAATCTCCCCGGGTGGGCATTGAACTTGTGCCACAGCCGACAGCTCCACAGCACTGCGCTTAACCTATTGCACCACTAGGGAGGCCCTCAAGTTTATTCTTGAATACAGCTTATTTAAACTTTATGTGTGGATAAGTTCAACCGGAGGTGTTTGTTGAACTAAGTAGGGTGAATTTCCATAATAGACCTTTTTTTTTCATGCACAGATTTAATAGAGGAAAAAGTGCAATGGGAATAGTGGTCCTTCCTCTCTGTTTGTAGAGATTAAAAAAAAAAAAAAGGGAGTGCCTCCCGTTAGACCCCTGGCTACGAAGCTAATCCACAAGGCCCTGCAGACCTCTCCTGTTTCACAGGATGCTCCCCTTAGCAGTGTATTTTGTAGATCTGCCTGTTCTGTTCCCCACTCTCTCGGGTGAATCCTCTCACTACCACCCCCACCCCCCACACTTCTGGCCTATATCAGTTATTCGATGCAAAAATAAATAAAATCTTAAAAAAAAAGGGAAAAACAAAAACCAAATAGTCCTCCTTAGGATAGAGGCAGTGCTAGCAAGGAACAGTGCTGAGGAAGCTATCTAGTCCTGTTTGCCCTGGAAGATTCAAGAAACTTTTCTTAAAGTTTGGGTTTTAAATCTTAAAAGTATTTAAAAGTCATTATTCCCTTAGAAGAGTTAGAATTATTTTTAAATTTTTAAAAAAATTTAAAATCCTTGAAGGAATTAAATTTTTAAAAAATAATTATTTGCTTTTTAATTGTTCAATAATTATGGGCCATTTCATTAAAGAAACCCCCTGAAGATGGAGCATAAGTGACAAAGGAAATCCGTTTTGTCCTAGCGGTGTCCCCATATGCCCTTGGTTACAAGAGAAGGGAAAAGATTGTGAATCACCACTATTTAATAAAAAACAGCTCAGTCAACATGTACAGTTGACTCTTGTCAGTTCTATCTTAGTAAAAGTAAAGGTAAATCAGTAATTTATAGAATTGATAACCTGGTATTGTTATTTTGGAAAATACTGCATTCACTTTTGACTTCTGATTCATACACATGTGAAAGAAATAACAGTTAAAAACTATTTTCTATTCTTGCTATTCCTAAGGTTTGTTTACCCCATTCCTACTCCTTCTGTATTGCCCACAGCAACTAGGTCTTTAGGAGAGAGATAATATTGAGATATACTTGCTGAGATTTAAATGTCTTGTTTTTAAATCTCAACTTTTTTATTTTTAAAGATTTACTTATTTATGCACATAAGAACTGGGGTGTAGGCCAGAGGTGTGGGGTGGTGAGAGGATTCACCAGAGACAGAGTGGGGAGCAGAACAGGCAGATTGACTGAAGTACACTGCTGAGGGGAGCAGCAGGCGAGGCAAGAGAGGTCTGCTGCGTCAATTGGGAATCTCCCTGGACAGGGATCGAAAATCAAACTCGTGCTACAGTGACTGCGGATAGCTTCATAGGCTGAGACTCAACCCATTACACCACCAGGGAGGCCCCAAATTTAAACTTAAGGGTGTTTTTACCACTTAGTCTATTCTTCTGAATTTTCAAGAAACTAAATATTGACCTTATTTATTCTGTGACTGGTTTTTATTGTTCTTAATTAGTTAAGCATTGCTTTTTTCCCCTTTAGTTAGTTAGCTTTTGTTTTTATTCCCTCTCATTTTGTATTGATTTATTATACTTTCTGGCTTCTTAAATTGAATACTTATGTAGTTTTTTTGTAATTATTAGAAAAGCATTTAAGGCTATAATTTTTAAAAAAGATTTATTTATTTATGCATACAAGACCTGTGGGTAGGCCAGAGATTGGGGAGCGTGGTGAGAAGATTCACCAGAGACAGAGTGGGGAGCACAACAGGCAGATTGACTGAAACACACTGCTGAGGGGAGCAGCAGGCAAGACAGGAGAGGTCTGCTGAGTCCTGGCCGGGGGTCGAACTGGTGCTGTGGTGGCTGCCAATAGCTCCATAGTGCTGAGTCTTAACCCCTTGCACCCTCTTAACACTTAAGAGGTATGTTGAATATTCAGGTATAGATTTGGTTTTATCAAGCTCTCCTCGTATCTCTAGGAATTTTTGGTTCATATATTTTATTACTATATCAGTTATTTATAAAGGTTTGTAGCAGTTATATTTGCATACATTGTTTTATCATTACTCAATAATATTCCTTTTAATCTCATTTTATCTCTTTTGGCCTGGAATTCTGTTATAAATATTGCCATTTCTGCTTTCTTTTATAATTTTTAAAAATCTGAGTATGTCTTTTTTTTTTTAAGATTTTTAAAAATTTATTTTATGCATTCAAGCTGGAGTGCAGGCCAGAGGTGTGGGGCAGTAAGAGGATTCACCAGAGACAGAGTGGGGAGGAGAACAGGCAGATCGACAGAAATACACTGCTGAGGGGAGCAGCAGGCAAGGCAGGAGAAGTCTGCTGAGCCATGTGGGAATCTCCCTCTGCAGGGAGTCAAACTCGAGTTGTGACTGCCAGCAGTTCCACAGCCCCGCGCTTTAACCTACTGCACCACTGGGGAGGCCCTGAGTATATCTCTGCTTATTCTTTCATTTTCAAACTTTGTAACTCTTAGGTAAGAAGACAGTTGTTTTTTTAAACCTTTCTGTTTCTCATTTAGGTTAAAAATTGAAAAAATGGGATCTCTGGTAAAAATGGAAAAAGGGATCTTTATAATTTAATAACGCTGATGCCTTAAAAGTGGGGGAATTACAGTTTTGTTTTGTTTGCATTTGAACTTGTACTCACCTGTTTTTTCTTGTTCCTGATTTGCTATATTGAGTTCCTAAGCCTGAATTCAAATCATTTTTTTTAAAGTTCTATGACAAAAGTTTGAAAACACATTTTTTTTTTTCACTAATTGATGTGATCTTTTCCCAGTTTCAAGCGCTATGGATGTTATTGGGAGTCATTTTATATAATCTCTTACCAAATTATTCAGTTTTCTTCTTTTCAATTATTTGCCTTTGGGCCTCCCTAGTGGCGCAGTGGGTTAAGTCTCAGCACTATGAAGCTATCTGCAGCCACTGTAGCTCGAGTTCAATCCCTAGCCAGGGAGCTTCCCACATGGTGCAGCAGACCCCTCCTGTCTTGCCTGGTGCTCCCCTCAGCAGTGTATTTCAGTCATTCCGCCTGTTCTGCTCCCCACTGTCTCTGGTGAATCCTCTTACCTTCTGAACCTCTGGCCTAAACCCCAGTTGTTGTTGTTGTTTTTTTAAGATTTATTTATGCATACAAGCTGGGGTACAGGCCAGAGGTGTGGGCAGTGAGAGGGTTCACCAGAGACAGAGTAGGGAGCAGAACAGGCAGATCAACGGAAATACACTGCTGAAGGGAGCAGCGGGCGAGGCAGGAGAGAGAGGTCTGCCACGCCATGTGGGAATCTCCCCAGCTGGGCATCGAACTCTCATTGTGCTGCCGACAGCTCCACAGTGCAGCGCTAAACTGCTGCACCACCAGGGAGGCCAAACCCCAGTTTTTGTATGCATAAATAAACAAAAATAAATCTTTTAAAAAATCATTTGCCTTTTTCTCCCTGTTTTGACTATCACTTTAATCTATTTTTATCACCAACTCTGTCTGGATTACTGAAATAGCTTCCTAGCTAGTCTCTGCTTCAAGTTCCTTTACTTCATTTCCGCTTCTCTATATTCAGATTAATATCCCCAAATCTTTACCTACACACTTTACCAGCATCTCTACCCTATACTACTCTACATTTAGCCTCTCATTCTCTCATTTGCTCACCTTCATGATTCCTAGCAGCCTGACCAGATTGTGCTTACCTACTTTATTTTTTTATAAGATCTAGAGATTTTTATGAAAATGCTCACCTATGTATTTTCTAATTTTACTTCTCCCTTATTCTTTTTAGTTTCACTCCAAGACTTCAGTTATACATGTGTTAGACCTCTCCCTGTGTTCTTAATGTTTCAGGTAACCTCTGGTCTCATTTTGTACATGTTGTCATAATACATCATTTAATACCTTAAGTAATGCCCATTCACTCTCAGAAATATCCCAAAGGTATATGGCTACTCAGTGTCTTTTGTACACTTTCTCTTTTTTCTATCCTTTTATCTCTGTATTTCATTTTTGTATATTTCCTTTTGGCATTTATTTCCTTCATTATCTTCTAGTAGTCGAATCTGCTGTTAGATTCAACAACTGAATTCTTCATTTATTTGGGTTTGTTTTTTTCAGTTCTACAATTTCTATTTGGTTCTTTTTATCTAGTTCTTGGTCAAAATTCTTAATTTTGTATTTTATTTAACTGAACTTATTAAGTATAACTATTTTATATATTGACTATATAGATAGAGTCAATTTCTCAAGTGTTGTTATGTCATTTTTGATCACTGTGTTATGTCCACTGGTATTCTCTTTGTAATTAATACGTAATCTGAGGAATGATAGTGTAAATATCCCATTTGCCAACAAACTTCCATCCAGTGGTTTTATCATCCACTGGTGATTTGCTTAAAGTGAAAGCTCGTACAGTGCAACAAGAAAATAACTCCATTATAAAACCTTAACAGAGGGCCTCCCTGGTGGCGCAGTGGTTAGGCACTGCACTGTGGAGCTGTCATGCCCTGCCAGGGAGCTTCCCACATGGCGCAGCAGACCTCTCCTGCCTTGCCTGCCCACTGCTTCCCTCGGTGGTGTACTTCAGTCGATCTGCCTGTTTTGCTCCCCACTCTGTCTCTGGTGAACCCTCTCGCTGCCCCACACCTCTGGCCTGTACCCCAGCTTGTATGCATAAATAAATAAATCTTTAAAAAAAAAAAAAAGAAAACAACTCTTTAAAAAAAAATAAAACCTTAACAGACACCTCATGATAGGTAGATGGCAAGTAAGCATATGAAAAGATACTTACCTTCTGTGTCATGAGCAAAAAGCAAATTGAAACTATTCAGTGAAATACCACTACTCACCTATTAGAGTGGCTAAAATCTAAACCCTTGACAACACCAAAGGATGGCAGGGATGTGCAGCAACAGGAACTCCTTCATTTCTGGTGGGAATGCAAAATGGGTTAGCTCTTTTGAAAGACAATTAAAAATTTTCTTAAAGTAAACATACTCTTACCATATGATCCAGTAATTGTGCGCTTTGATATTTACCCAAAATAGTTGAAATCTCATCACCAGAGGGAGATTGGAGGACTCACTGGAGAAACTTGGCGTCTTCAGGGGAGAAAAAAAAAATCTACATACTGTCACTTAAGGCTTCTTTTCAATTGGAAAATATAAAGAAGAGGGCAGATTTCCTATAACTACCAGCCTTATTCACATACCCTGAGTTTCTGTCTTGTTGCCTCATGCTTAAGTATGAATGGGGTAGCCAGACATCATTGATGAAAGAGCCTAACATGACTGTCAATGTTTTTCACAAGGAGAGAAGAAGGTGCTTGGGAGGTGGGAGTGAGAATGTCTCATTCAGACTTTGATATCCACCTCCTGCATCTTATGGATTCAGTGTTGCCAAAACACTGAAGTCCGGTATTCTAACATTAGGGAGGAACACTTAGTTCTGCAGGTGTAGGACTCTGAATGGGTCTGACTGCTGCTTCTGTGAATTTTCAAACAATCCTGTTTTCAGCTCCATCTGCCTCTACTTTAGGAGATACCTGATCCCTCTAATTCCTAAGCTTTTCTTGGGTCTTTGGTTAGATGAGCTTCCTTTGTTTAGGGTTACTCCCACTGCTGATTTGGATGTCAGTTCTGCTCTGCTCATTCAGTTATCTGTTCTTTTGATGCTGTTATCTTGGTGCCTGTTCTTCTTCATTTGTTTATACTTCTTTAAAGTGACCCCCCTTTTTTTTTTAATCATTTACATGATGTTTTCAGGAATGTGCAGAAATTATTCACTCCCCCACAATATTTTGTTACCATTTTTCAGTTGTTATTTCCTCTTCTGTCTTTGGGGTTAATAGCTTTTATATTTTTGTGCTTTTAATTGGTGATTGGGAAAGACAGTTGAGAATTTTTTTTTATTGAGTTCACTAGAAAATCAAGAGTCAGTATTTGAACCCCTGGAAGCAGTCAAATTTTACTCTGTGAGAATTGTTTTCCCCAAACACAAGTTTGTTGTGGGCCCAACATATAAAAAAATGTGGATGCTGAATATGGGCAGAGGAAGACAAATACTGGAATTTAACCACTTCACTGATTGCTAAAGATTATAGTCTGGTGATGCAAATGCTCTATACCTTTCTTCCTTATCTGGCTCTTTGGTTATTAATGTGTGTTGAAGAGGTAAATGTTTTTATCTGTCTGTTTAAATAGGACTCTTAAAATTTTTTCATTTAAAATTAGCACCTCAGTAAAAGTAAATCTAAGTTCAGTTTCCAGCTAAGGGAGGAACACTTAGTTCTGCGGGAGGGAGTCCAGAGGGGTGTAGGACTCTGAATGGGTCTGACTGCTGCTTCTGTGGATTTTCAAACAATCCTGTTTCCAGCTCCATCTGCTTCTTCTTTAGGAGATACCTGATCCCTTAGTTGATTACTTATGTTTGAGTTGTGTTGTAGAATCTTCTGTGTGGTCTTTGGGTGTTGGTGATTATTAATACCCATTACATAGCAATTTATTTATTTAATGGTATCCTATGTGCTTGTGAGCATTAAAATGCAAATAACATAAAATCCACCATCTTAACCATGTTTTCATTTTTTCTTAACCATTTAAAGTGTACAGTTCACTGGTATTTAATACATGGTATACAGCCTCCCCCACCATCAGTGTCATAAAGTTTTCATTTTGTAAACCTGAAACTCTACCTCTATTAAGCAATAACTCCCCTTGCTCTCCTCCCCCAGGCCCTGTCATTATACTTTCTGTTCTGTGAATTTGACTACTCTTAAGTAGCTCATATAAGTGGAATCACTGTTTTGTGGTTTTGTGATTACCTTATTTTACTTAGCTTAATGTCTTTAAGGTTCCCCCATGTTATAGCATGTGGCAGAATTTCCTTCCTTTTTTAAGGCCGAATAGTAGTCCATCGTATGTATATACTGCATTTTGCTTGCCCATTATATTTTTAGGTAATTGTTTAAAAACATTTTAATGTGATACATATAGTGTACATGTTCTAAATACTTTTAGAACCTTAACAACAATTATTTGATGTTATAAATTTATAAATTTCTACTCATGAAAATGATATACAGAGAATGTTGCTAAATTGAAGTTGCTATTCACGATAGTTTTCATTATTTATTAAACACCTTTAGTTTTGAAGAAAGATCTTAAATGAGGTTATTTCTCAAACGAGAAAAACTTCAAGTGGCGAGTCTCACGAAAATAGGTGTTGATGAAGCTTGAAGGGACAGCAGTATTTATGGGAACATTAAGATGTATAAATATATCTTAGACCTAATTAAGCCATTACAGAAAAAGGTGATATTTGGTACATTTTTAAAAATAATTTATTTATATATATTTTTTACATCATTGTTCATTTTTGTACAATGTTTGTTTTCTTTTCTCAGGTGTAATCCCCATAGAATTTCCACCACCAGTTCACCCTTGCACCATCACCATGGTCCCTTGTGCTCTTCCTGTCCTTGTTTTGATCCCTCTTCCTCCCCCTCCCCTGCAGAATGTCTCTGATTTATAGTTACCTGTTTATTTTTGTTTTATTTTGTATTGTTATTTATAAATTTCATCAAACATATATGAGTGGAAACCACATAGAATTTTCTAAAAATGTCTGAAATTATACATAGTAATTGGGTTATGTCTCTAGGGGCAAAAATGACTAATAAAGTATGTAGTTTTGATGAATTTACATGTTCAGTATATTATCAAGAAAAGGACAAGAAATTTAAAAGCTTGCAGAAGAGTTTGTAACATAATTGAGAGACTAGAATGCTCAGAGGAAAAATGACCTTGACTGGAACTAATTGGTGACCTTAAAGACCCTCCTTTGGCTTAGTTTACTCACAGCTGATGCAGTTGCCCCCCCAGAGAGTCTTTATCCTTAATGTAGACAGTCATGTAGTAATTATAACATGCTGGTGACAGTGGCTAATTCAGGCAGTGGTCTGCAAAGTCTAAAGAAAATCAAGTACATGCATTATCAGTGAAGAAGGCTATATAGACTCTTACCTAAAAAAAAAAATTAATTCCCTATTTCTCTTGTATAAAAACTATGTGTTGGAAAAATATAACCTACATGGTGGCTGGAGCCTGGGTCCTCAGCAGGGAGATTCTGGGGTGGGTCTTTATAAGATATCAGTAAATTCCTGATAAGGAGACTTGGTAAACATGGTCCCTTTCCAGAGTTCAGCGTGAGGCTGTTGTAGATCTTGGAGATGGCATCAGAGGTGGTCTTGGCAAAATTGTTCGTGGTGTCAGTGCAGCCCCTGATTGAGGTGTAGCCGTCAGTACAGTCATGAGCTGCAGCTTCTTGGGCATAACTAGACTGAGTCTGTGACAGAGGCCCTGAGGACAGGGATGCGGCCCGCCAGCACAGAGCTACAGCCCTAGTCACCTTGCAGGGGACAGTGTGGGGTTTACTGATCTCATTCCTCCAGTAACCAAACCACATAGGAAGAATAGAGAGCTTGGCTAGAATAAAGGCCCCTTGGGTGACTGAGGCTACCTCCTTGGAGCACTTACCATGGAGGTGAACATGTCTGTTGTCCCCAGTGGTGATAAATGCCTTGAACCCGATCTGTTGTTCAGCACTGATCTGCTTTTGCAGGTGCGCAATCTTCAAAAACTTCTCCTAAAGGATTGCCCTGGGCAAGGGTGGGGGGTAGGGTCAGAGACAGGATCAATGATTTCAGATTCCTTGATGGGCATGGAAGAGGCAGATATCTTCCAGGACTTGATCTTCATGTCCATCTCGGTGATAGGGATCCACTTCTTGTCCTTGTCTCCACCAGCCTTTGCTTCAGGCCGTAATCAGCCCCAGAGCATTGTGGTCTCCCTTCCAGGGCCTTTGGGCCCACCTGCAGCACTGGCATTGTCTGTTCTTTGGCATGTTCTTGGAATAGAAGCTCTGTAGATTCTTGCTTGCATAATTTCAATTTACCTTGCCCCTGAGGGTAGAGCAGTATATATGAACTCATGGGATGATACCTGTGAACCATTTTACGATTTTAGTATCCCAAATGATCTTTTAGGACAGGCAACATGTTGGTCCCTTGATGCTTCTCTTTCTGTCTGCTTGGCAGTTTTTTCTCAATAAGTTGATTTAAGGTATACAAACTATCTCTTGTAACGGAAGTTTTTCACAAGAACTGAGCTAATATCGTTTCCTGAGTTTGTGCTTCTAAGGGCTAGGCCTGGTCCAGGAGCCATATTTTTGCTGGTGTCAGTGACCAAGATCTTTCCTGAAAGTACCAGCAATTCTCTGGAACTTTTTCTGGTACTTACCTTTTCAAAATAACTTTACCTGCTGACTTTGCATGGGGACTGATGCGTTTGCTGGAAGGTCTGGAACATAGGAGCAATGTGATTACATATGTTTTATTTATTAAGATTAGTCTTTCAGGGCCTCCCTGGCAGCCTGGGGATTGAGTGTCAGCACTACCACTGCAAAGTCCCACCATGACAGCCCGAGTTCTAGCCCTGGCCAGGGAGCTAGCTCATATGGCGCAGCAGACCTCTTCTGTTTTGCCCACTTCTCCCCTTAGCAGTGTATTTCAGTAGATCTGCCTATTCTGAGCCCCACTCTGTCTCTGATGGATCCTCTTACCACTGCCCCCCCACCTCTGGCCTGCACCCCAGTTCTTCTGCGCAAAAATAAATAAAATCTTAAAAAAAGAAAGATTAGTCCTTCAGCGGTTTGCCTGAGGTTTACAGTGTAATTTAGAAGGTGTTAGGGAGGAAAAACTTTCCTGTACCTTCTTAATTCAGTACCTGGGGAAGGGGCACCTGGGAATTAAACTGAAATCAGATTAGCAATACTAACGAGAGTTTTTTAAAGGCTGCAAAGTATTTGCAACAGGGGCACTCAAAATGGTGGTTAGAATTCAGGAATTAAGCCTAATTTAGAGGGGGAAGGAGAGGGGGGATAAGACCTTTATGGGAAGAACAAATAGGTTTCTTTGTAAAGACAAATGGATCTTTTTTTTTTTTAAGATTTATTTATTTATACATACAGCTGGGGTACAGGCTAGAGGTGTGGAGTGGTGAGAGGCTTCACCAGAGACAGAGTGGGGAGCAGAACAGGCAGATCAGAAATACACTGCTGAGGGGAGCAGCGGGCAAGGCAGGAGAGGTCTGCCGCACCATGTGGGATTCTCCCTGGCTGGGTGTCGAACTCGCATCGCTGCGCTGCTGCCAACAGCTCCACAGCTCAGCACTTAACCGCTGCGCCACCAGGGAGGCCCACAAATGGATCTTTAAGATAACAAATAGGAGATAAAAAGTTTGTGCTAGCATTTGTTTATGGAGGTGCAATGGTCTTTCCATCTTCAAGACCATGAAACTCCCCGAGACTGGAATTTATGATAGGTTGCTCTTGGCCTTTCTCTTGGAAGTAGAATCTGACATGAAATGGGAATTTATGGTAGTCCTCATTTTTCAGATGTTTTTTCTTTTAGTTAGATAAAGAAAACTTCAAGTTTTCTTTCTACATCTGTTGAATCTCAAATGTCTTCATCTTAAAATAATCTTCATGCCAAAGTGGCATATTTTGGAATGCCATATCCTGATCCCCTGCAAAGATCAAGTAACTCACCAAATGAGTCTCTTCCAGATAAGAAATGAGACTGGGATACAGTGGTATTTATGGAAATGAAAATGAAGCAAATGTAAAGGATTTTGTAGAAAAAGAATTCCAAAGATTTAGTAACTAGCTAGTACAGTACAGACAAAAAACATGGAAGAATTTAACTGTAAATCACTTTTTTAAAAAGGTTTATTTTTTATTTATTTATGCATACAAGAACTGGGGTGTAGGCCAGAGGTGGAGGGGGTAGGGGGTGAGAGGATCACCTGAGACAGAGTGGGGAGCAGAACAGGCAGATCTACTGAAAAGGAGTGCTATGGGGAGCAGCAGGCCAGACAGGAGGGGTCCACTGTGCAGTGTGGATGTGGGTATCGAACTCATTGCCACAGTTGCTGGAGATAGCTATATAGCTCTGAGGCTTTAACCCCTGCACCACCAGGGAGTCCCGTAAATCACTTTTTAATGTTTGCATCAAATTTCCCTTTACATTCCTTGGTGCACTCAAATCAGAAATTTTGCAAAGAGCAAACAAAGCATAGGAAAACTTTATATTGCATTTATATTGTAAAGGATGAAGTAATTGATTGACGGGCTAGCCTAAGAGAACAGCAAGCACTGATGCCTGAGAGAGAACTTTCTCCCAATTGGACATCTCACCCTTTTTAGCTCAGTAAATAGCTGCGGTTACATAATCCTTTTAGTGCTTCCAGTGGCAGAAAAAGTCACAAGACTCATTGTGCCATTATAATGTTTGCATTGGTAGATGCTTTGGTGGTGGGAACATAATTCCCCATTTCAGTGTAAAATAAGGGCAGTACAGTCCTCCAGCAACTCTTAGCTCTGTTGTGTTCCTTTAGGGCCTTGGATTGGTTAACCCTTTTAAAAGGCCTATTTTATCTTGACTTTAACATTTTTTAGTGTTCCTTTTAACCTAAATTAGGAGGGTCTTAAGGTGGGTTTACATTTCAAACAATAGGCCCCAGAAGATAAGTCCTTTATAATTTGGATCACTTTAGGCTTTAACTTATTTGTGATCACCGTGGACTCTGCTGTGGCATCTTACTCAGTTATTTCTTCTCTCAGGTGTTTTATTTCTCTTTCATTGTTTTCTATCTCGACTCCCATAACCTCATCAATTTGCTCTTTTATCCCTATTTTACAGGGAAAATCCTTTTAACAGAACAGCTTGAGCGCTTTTCCCAAATTCTTCCTATAAGCAACTGAATCCATTCCTCACTATCACGCTAAGAAACCACACTCTTCACAGTCATTAACAACATAATGCCAAGCCCATTGGCCTTTTTCTCACCTCTTGAGAAAGAAGGAAACCAGAATATGTCATCCCCAAATATGTCTCTTTGACTTATTTAGAGCTGAAGGCAATTAAGAAGCAGCAAATGCAGAACCTCACCACCCTCCCTTTTCTGCCAAAGGGCAGAAAATAAATTCTCCTTTTACTGGAGTCTCCTTTTCCTGGAGACTCTTATCAGCCCAGAGAAGAATCTGCAAACAAACCTTACTCCATTAGTTTCTTCCCATATATTTACCTTCCCACAACTTGCTGCCCTTGGGTGCCTAAAACTGCTTTCCTTTGTCCTGTCACTCCTCTACAGATTTATTGTTCTTTATTGGAAATCCCATTAAGCTGCAGTCCTAACCCCAACTTTTACTTACTTTTCATTGAGGTTTCTTCTAAGTACATGATTAAGAGCTGCAAGTGTTAATAAATTGTTTTAATTTTATTAATTTGTCTTTTTGTTAGAAAAATTAACAAAAGTTAAAATCCTAAAATAGGTAGAGGAAAAGTTTTTGCTTCCTCTGCAATACTTTATGTTGTCTGTTTCTTCTGTTTTGAAATTTTTATTTCCCCTGGATTACAATGAAAACTGCTCAGAAATCACTTTGCCAATTTCTTTGATTAATTCTAACATTTCTATTTATGTTTTTTTTTAATGCAGATACTTTATTAGGGTCTTTGTTACGTTCTTTTTTCTATTTCCCTTGATGATTGATCTACTGGTACAGCTTTTTTAACTGTCCTTTTTTTTGAGATTATTTACTTCTGTGTCCAACTGTGACATCAGTCTTAATATTTTCCATTAGTTTCAGACTTGGATCTATTAAATAAACTGGACCAGTTGCCAAAAAATAATGAACCTCAATCCCAACCTTACACCATATATAAAAATTAATTTTAGGTAATGAATCTAAATGTAAAAACAACATTTCTAAAGAAAATGTAAAATATTTTCATGTCTTTGAGATCAGAAAGAAAAAAAGAATTTTAGCGACACACCAAAGTAATAGCCATAAAAAAAGGTTGATAATTTGGATTTATTAAAATTGAGAACCTTTCATCATCAAAAAACTCCATAAGAGGACAGTGCTAAGCAATAAAAACAAATGAGTTATCAACATAGAACACACATAGTTGAATCTCAAAATAATTATGCTGAGTGAAAGAAAGCAGAGTATATTCTGTGTGATTTAATTTTTATAAAACTAGAAAATTTATATGAAACTCTGTAGTGATAGAAATGATACCACAGGTTGCTCAGGAATGAGTGGGCGGACAGGGGAATACTAAGGAACACGAGGCAACTTTTGGAGAGTTATGAGTGTGTTTACTATTTTGTGGTGGTGGTTTACAGTTATATACATGAGTCAAAACTTACCGAATTTTACACTTCCAATATGTTGTTTATTATTAGTTGTACCTTAATAAAGATGGTCTAAATATGATAATAAACAAAGACCACCCAAATGAGAAGAAACAAAGGCCATTTAGTCAGAGCTTTTGATAGTTGGGGGAATTAGCCACCACCACTTGGCAGAGACTCAAAGGAAGTCAGGTAGACCAGTGGAAAGCCTTATAGTAGAAAAAAGGGGAGGCTTTCAGGTATGTTCTGATTGGAGGCTATGTACCTGAGAAACGTGTTGGCAGCCTGTAACTCTAGTAGTTTGACTTCTTAGGCTAATTGCTGGAGATATTAGTAAATATCTGGACTAGTTTCCTGGGTTGGCTTCTGTAGCTTGTGTTAGAGCTCTATTTTATATATACTGTCTGGCATTGTTTGCCGGTACATTTCAGTCTCCCATGAAAAGAAACAGATTCCAAAAGAAAGGCAAGCTACAAACTGCAATAGATACACCACAAAGTGTTTACATCTAATTATTATTAAGCTCCTACAATTCAATAAGAAAAAGACAACCCAAGTTGTAAAATGTGCAAAAACCTTGACCCTAGTATTTCACAAAAGAAGATATCCAAATAGGGCCCCCCTGGTGGCGCGAGGGATTGAGTCTTAGCGCTGTGACGCTATCTGCAGCCACTGCAGCACGAGTTCGATCCTGGCCAGGAAGCTGACCCACGTGGCGCAGCAGACCCTTCCTGCCTTGCCCGCTGCTTCCCTCAGCAGTGTATTTCAGTAGATCTTCTGTTCTGCTCCCCACTCTGTCTCTGATGAATCCTTTCACCACCCCCAGCACCTCTGGTCTACACCCCAGCTCTTGTATGTATAAATAAATAAAATAAATTTTAAAAAGATATCCAAATAGCTAATAAACATATGAAAAAGTGCAAATAGGGAAAGCACAGTCATCATTTAATCATTTAATGCAGGTTAAATGGGATACTACCATACCTCTAAAATGAAAGAATTAGCATTACCAAGTGGTAATGTAGATGTGGAGCAGTGGAACTCTGATATGCTGCTGGCATGAATTTAAATCTGGAAAACTCTTGGCAGTGTCTGTAAAGCTAAACATATGTAAACTCTGTGATCCAATATTAACACTCCTCGATTTACCTCTGATAAGCAGTTTATGTCCACCAAGACTTGTGCAAGGACATAATAGCTACATTCAGGAAGCAGCCCAAATGTTTATCAACAGTTGAATTTGTAAGTTGTGATATACATTCATTGTCGATTAGCAGTGGGGATACATCTGAGAAATATGTCCTTAGGTGATTTTGTCATCCAAACATCATAGAGTGTAATTATACAAACCCACATGGTATAACCTACTGCATACCTAGGTGATATGACATAGTCTATTGGGGTCTTGTTCATATATGTAATCACTTGTTAACGAAAGTATTTTTAAGTGAGGAATGACTGTATTGAGAACCTGGCGTGTTACATAGCAGTGAAAGAGAATGAACTGCTATCTGTAGCAATATAGATAAATCTTACAGACTGCACACAAAAGAGTTAATACTATTTGATTTTATTTATAAGAAGTACAAAATAGACAAAAGTAATCTTTGGTGATGGGGTCAAAATAATGGTTAGCTTTTAGAGGGGTTATTAGCTGAGGAGATGCAAAACCTTTTAGATTATTGGAAATGTTCTGTAACAATCTAGATTGTGGTCATATTGGTATTTACATAGAACTGTACACTCAAGATTTGTATATTTCACTACATGTAAATTATACTTCAGTAAAGAACAAGGTGTTTTTTTTTTTTAACTTGTACTCATTATTTCCTGTTTTAGCTCTCTCCTTCTGTTCATACCTTTTCTTAAAGCTAGCTCTCTCTCTGGTTCCCTGTTTTTGTTAACTGAAGCACTATTAAACTTGGTTCCCAGGTACCCAAGTTTAAAACCCTGGCACCTCTTTACATTTTTTCTGCCAGAAGTCCTTAAATTATGTCAACTCTTACATTAAAATATTTCCCATCCATGCTGTTTTGAAATTGTGTCTGTGCTAGTTTTAACCTTGGTCACAGCCTAATTTATTGCCAGGTATCTAATTGGTTTCCCTGCTTGCTTTTCATTTTCCAAACTATTCTACTTTTTACCACCTAAGATATCTGCCTAAAGCACCACTCATGAAATACTAGCATTCTGGTTGTGTTAACTACTCTCCTCAAAAACCTTGAGGGGAGGGAGATCCCATCCCCTGATACTAGATGCAGATCAAGCTCTAGCAGTGCATTCAGGAGTCTCATCTGGCTCTACTTACCATTCCCCCTCCAAATATAGTCCATTGGAAAACCAGAACATTTAATAGTTCCAAATCCATTTTGACCTCTGTTCATGCTCTTCTCATCCTAAATGCTTTCTTCCTCATACCAGCCCCATCTCAAACAGCTTCAGTCTGCATGGGGGTTATGATGTGCTTTATGAAATCCATAAACCCCCTAAAATTATATCCACTGTTTCTATATATGTGCATTTTTCTGGAGAATCTGAATCATGAGATTCTCAACTGGGGTTCATAAGCCCCCAAATGTTGTTTACTTAGTCATCTTTTAAAGGTTTATAAGCTAACTGTTTAGTGTTTTAGCAGTTTTGTCTCATTAAAACCTAGTCTACAATATACTGGGTAAAATTTTATTTTAATAGATGTGTTGTATTTAAAGCTTGTAGTTTGAGATTCAGGTTAAAATGTCTTATTCATTCCTGTTTCCTAGATTTAGCTCTCTGTGTGGTAGAATTTATTTTTCTCAAAAGATAGTCTCTTAATATTTTTCATTTTGGTATCTTTAGTTGGGGAATTTTTTTCTCTCCCACATGTATATCCATGCAGTTAGTAGACAATACCATCTCTGTGTATTTTGATGTAGCAATCTCTTTTAAAAGACACTGGTCACATTTTCTTTCAACATTTCCCCCCCTGTTTTAGATTCCTTTAGGCAATGGAAACTGATCTCAATTCCCAGGACAGAAAGGACCTGGACAAGTTCATTAAATTTTTTGCCCTCAAGGTAATATATCCATTCTCTTGAGCTTAAAACTGTTAGAAATAACTTCCTTGCTTCTCTCTTTTTTGGAAATATAGCATAACAGCTTGCAGCTTGCCCATTTTAAGGGATACTTCTGTCTGTTGTAAACTAAACTGTGAAGTTTGGGGGCGGTACTGGGGGTGTAACTAAAAAGTAACTTCCAATTTTCTACAGCTACTTGTTCAAAAAAAATTTTTTTTGCAAGACTGTTTGCAGAAATGCCAAGCTATTATGCCAGGTTATTGGCACAGAATGTTCCCTTGAGGTGGGAACAAAGACCATGGACTGGAACGGACAGCATTTTGGGCATCTTTCCTGAAGCCTCAACTAACTCTGAGATGGCTTACTTTCATTTATTGTTCCCTTCTGGATTATGAAAAATTAAAACTGAATTTTGAGTGCTTAGAAATTCTATTTTCCTAAATCTAAAAATCATTTCCACTCCTATCCTTTTTTTCTCTCAACTTTTACAGCACAAGAAAAATACATGCAGTAGATTCTGGTTGTAAAATTAGTTGGAAGACTTTTGCCATATGGGCCAAATCATATGAATAATTGCTTAGTTTTAAGTCTACTATGATTATATAAGTGTATGGCAGTGAATATTTAAACCACGTTTGGACTTGTTTCTTTATGAAACTCAGAACTACCATGTGTCATTTCCCCGCTGCCATGTGAGGATATTACAGATCTCAAGCTTCAAACTCTAAGTCCTCTAATTGGTTGACACTATACCCTCAGGAAAGTCTGTAGTATTATAGTTTTGTGTAGAGTTTCTTCACTCTATTCTTGAATGTTTCAAATTCTAAGCTTTCCTGAGGTACAGTATATAATAATTGGCATCTTTTAAATCCTGCATTGGGAGGGTTTTAACTTGATCAGGAGACACATCAGCTTAAGCCTTTTCAATCTTTGCTTTCTTGTTTTTCTTTTTTTAGACTGTCCAAGTGATCGTCCAGGCTCGACTTGGTGAGAAGATTTGTACGCATTCATCTTCATCCCCAACAGGTTCAGACTGGGTAAATTTCCTATTCTTTGCTAAAGGGTATACTGTGGTATTTGTCACAAGAAATCACAAATACAGTATTAAGGGATACTTTTTATGATATTACTAAATTATAACATTAAATTATTGAATTCCCTTTGATCCATTCACCTGGGAACTGTTCATTATCGAATGTTAGACCTGGTTCATTTGGTTCCTGACTTTCTGCTGTGATAGACGAAAACACTTGGTCTTTAGAAAGCCAGAATAAGATATTGTTATCTTTGTAGTAGATTAAAAAACTGGCTTCTTCAACCTGAAATTTGGAGCTCTGATTGGGCTCTCTCTTATGAGGAAGAGTGAAGTGAATGAATGTCCTTAATGAGTCCAAGTGATGCCTGGGTTACCCAACACAGTCTTACAGCATTCTTTAATTTTCCATAATGTTCCTTGTAAGTTGGTTAACACAAGTCTCTTTTGTTTTCTAGTTCAATTTGGCAATCAAAGATATCCCCGAGGTTACTCATGAAGCTAAGAAGGCACTGGCAGGGCAGCTGCCTGCTGTCGGGAGGTCTATGTGTGTGGAGATCTCTCTCAAGACTTCTGAGGTAAGGTTATGGCCAGGGTGACATGTTAACTTGGCACACCAGGCTCTTCACACTTCAGACTCAGCCTTTTTCCTGCCCTTTCCCTCTCTGAACTTCTCATCATTCTTTGAGAAGGTCATGGTTTTTGTGCTTATTATTCCAACTACTTGGAATAGACTCTTCATCTTTATACGTATCATCTATATATGATAGAACTTTGTTCATCCTTAAAGACTCTCATCTCTAGAAAATCTCCCCCTTCTAGTGGAGAGGTAACTGCTTTCTTTAGACTTCTTATGTGCTTTGTTTATGTTTCTAGAGTATCATTTGCTGTGATTTTTTTTAGTGTTTTTTGGTCTACTATATTCCATGTGAGGATTGAGGCACATATTGTTACATGTACATCTATTAATCTATTCCTACTACAATACTGGGAGGCTACATGGCATAATAAAAGGCAAATGGGGTTTGGAACTGTACAGACCTAGGTTCTGATCCCAGTTAAGTGAGTCTGGCCAAATTACTTAACCCCCACCCAATCAACAACACCACACTGCATGACATTTCAGCCTCATAGGGCAATAATATTTTCTCATTTAATCCTTATTTGTAAAGTGCCTGACATAACCTATAGTAGGCAGTCATTACCTGTTCTTATTCTGACCTCTTTTATGTTTGAGGTCAGCAGCTATGCCACCGCTTACTTATCTTTGTAATTCTTCAGTTTCCTTTTGAAATGAGGGAAGGTATAAATAGTCATCTCAACATCCTCAGTGCCTGACACAGTGCTTAGGATGGCATGTAGTAGGCCCTCAGTGAATTTTTTTTTTTAAAGATTTATTTATTTATACATACAAGCTGGGTTACAGGCGAGAGGTGTGGGACGGTGAGAGGGTTCGCCAGAGACAGAGTGGGGAGCAGAACAGGCAGATCAGAAATACACTGCTGAGGGGAGCAGCGGGCGAGGCAGGAGAGGTCCGCCGCACCATGTGGGATTCTCCCCGGCTGGGCATCGAACTCGCATCGCGCGCTGCCGACAGCTCCACAGCGCAGCGCTCAACCACTGTGCCACCAGGGAGGCCCCCCTCAGTGAATTTTGTTGATTGAATGATGTCAGTATTCATTCCATGAAAACCTTAATACCAAATAAAACATTTCATATTTTTGCTAAATTGCCAGTTGATATATGAATTATCTTCTGTAGTGATCCATAGGAATCCATTGGATCCACAGGAATCCAAAAAGAATCCCTAGAAAAGAACTCTTTCTTCTCCCATGCAGCTGTGAAATCTGACTATAAATTGTTCTTTTTGGAAAGAATCCCTAGAAAAGAACTCTTTCTTCTCCCATGCGTCTGTGAAATCTGACTATAAACCTTACTTGTTCTAGATCATATTTAAATATGTGTCCTGAATATAAATCTTTTTTACCATACTGCCATTTTTTAAATGATATGATGATATTTAACTTCCTAGATCACTTGTGAAGTGATCTAGAACTTCACAAGCTAACTCAAACTTTCTCCTAAACCTAAAAGAATAACCCTCTTTTCCCGCTGATAAGTAAAAAGCTTGCTGGTATTCGAAAGTATGACAGTCATTACCAAGTGACACACACTAATCCGTCCAGGGTAACGTAGAGGCTGAACAGTTTGGCTAAAAACATCAGACAGCTAAAAGACTTTTAAGTGAGGAACTTGTGAAAGGTATATCTTAACTGAGGGTGTCACCTAAAAATAGCCTCTTTAGAATTGAAAGGAAAAACTGTTCATCATTTGAAGTGTCGGCCTTGCTGAGGAGCAATTTGGAAATACGTATTAAAAGTGTTAGAATTTAAAAGTGTTAGAAACGTGTACTCTTTGAACTAGCAAGTCTAATCCTGGAAATTTGCCTTAAATTAATTCAGAGTGCATACAAAGTCTTGGTCTCAATGCTTTTTATCACAGTGTTGTTTGTAGAGGTGAAAAATTAGAATCAGCCTGTATGTTCAAGGATAGGGGGATCAGTTGGATAATATGATGGTCACATGGTGGAATACTATACAGCCACTTAAAACAATTGTAAGGAAAATTCATGTTTTGTATGTTAAGAGAAAGACAGGTGACAAAATTAGTCTATATGATGTGATCTTACTGCTATTTAGAAAGCAGTTTGTATTGAAGTGAATTATAAGTTGATGTCTTGCTTTTTTTCTTTTTGCTATTTATATTCACCAATATATTGACTATACAGTACTTTGTCCTAAGAAAAAAGAAGATTTTTTTAAAAGACTAAAAAATCTTTCAATTGTCCCTTCTACAGGGAGATTCCATGGAGCTAGAAATTTGGTGTCTTGAAATGAATGAAAAGTAAGTGCTGTCTTAGGGTCTGGCTTGTGGAGGCTGAGGGTAAAGCAGATGATGCTGTGTGAAAAGCAGGGCTTTGTCACCAGCACAGGGGGTGGGGAATGGGGGGGGGGGCGGGTTCTGACCACTCAACAAAGCCAAGAGGTCTTTGCTATAATTTGCTTCATGCTTGGCTTCCAGCGGAGGCACAGAGATGACCTTCAGAGGGAGTGTCAATCCAGAGAGAGACTCAGACAGCACAGGGAAAGGAATAGAGAGCAAGCTGAAAAGGATTTGTTGTTTTCCCAGAGTACAGATAGTTCTCTGATTAAATCCCTTGTGAACTCTTGTAACATGACGACTCTGTTTTGTCTGTTTTCTGGGTGGCAGACATCCAATAAGATTTCCCCTACTACTACTTTTTTTCCATGCTGGGTTGGGCATGGATTGGAAATGCATGTTATTTTCCTCCCCATTTTCTTCTTTCAAGACAGATTAGCTTATTTCCTGCCTTAAGTTTCAGTTTTCAAAGTGTCTATAGGAAAATTAAAGAAATAGCAACACATCCCCCAAAAAAGTGTCAGAAGTATGTGGTGTGGGCATTATTTTTCTTTATTAAATAGAAAGCAATTAATTGCCAGAATGTGTCCAAAATTTTAGACCAGACCTTTCTGCAGATTTCCTGCTAGATATTTAGAGATCAGTCTTAGTAAGCTAGCACATTGATTGAAATTATGTTTACATGTTCAGTAATGTAATTGGAATATGCAATACTATTTTTTTAAAGATTTTTTTTTGTGCATACAAGAACTGGGGGTATAGGCCAGAAGTGTGGGGTGGTGAGAGGATTCACCAGAGATAGAGTGAGGAGCAGAACAGGCTGATCTGCTGAAGTACACTTCTGAGGAGAACCGTCAGCGAGACAGGAGAGGTCTACTGCACCATTTGGGAAGCTCCCTGGCTAGGGATCAAACTTGTCTTGCAGCGGCTGCAGATAGCTTCATAGTGCTGAGACTTAACCCATTGTGCCACCAGGGAGGCCCTGCAATATTGTTTTTAAGTGTGCTGCTCTATTTCTTAGAAAGGTAACTGCTTCAAAACTAGAAAACATTTATTGGGTGTCTTGGTGCTTACCTGCCTTTATTTAGTATTTGAGAAAGTGAAACTCTGGTTACCTTCAACAGTCTTTTGATGAACTGATAATCTGATTACATCTTTAGTTCAGAATATGTTCTATTGATAAATTTAATTTTGTATCATTCTAGTACCACTTCATATACCACTGTCTCTGTTGATTGAAATAGTCTCTAAATGGTATAATTGGACTACAAAGCAGATTGTATTCTATTACAATTCATGAATAATGTTACCAAATTAATCTCAGTCATTACATGGAACATTACAAATGTTTCTATATCCATTGCATTTTTGTTCTTCATTTTATGTTAGTTGAATAGGAAAATGCTGATAGTGTCTTTTGCTCCACAGGTGTGATAAAGAAATTAAAGTTTCCTACACGGTGTACAACAGACTGTCGTTGCTGCTGAAGTCTCTCCTGGCTATAACTAGAGTGACCCCAGCCTACAGACTCTCCAGAAAACAAGGGCACGAATATGTCATATTGTATAGGTAACAAGCATAGCTGCTTACCTTCTTGATTCACCCATCAGTCACATCACCTTACACTGACTGTAGCCTGATATTCTTGATTAATTCATGGACAGGTGGTTGGTTAAACAGTTGATTCTACAACTTTACTCCGCTTCTCTGTCCATGATCCCTTATGAATCCCGGCTTTCCAAAACCACCAAGTTCATTGTTTTTTTGTTGATACAGTCATGATTCCTGGGGCGTGGATTTATAACTGAAAGATGGAGAAGGAGTTTAAAACTCAAAAATACAGACTCTCCTGGGAGAATTCCACAGCCTTCTATATTCCGGTGTTAAATTAAAACTTCTAACAGACGGATAATTCAATTTCAGTTTTTTTTTTTAAAGATTTATTTATTTTTGCATACAAGCTGGGGTACAGACCAGAGGGGTGGGGCAGCGAGAGGGTTCAGAGTGGGGAGCAGAACAGGCAGATCAATGGAAATACACTGCTGAGGGGAGCAGCAGGCGAGGCAGGAGAGGTCTGCCGCGCCATGTGGGAATCTCCCCGGCCCGGCGTCGAACTCACATCACCGCTGCCGACAGCTCCACAGCGCAGCACTAAACCACTGCGCCACCAGGGAGGCCCTCAATTTCAATTTTTAACTAATTTTCTGTGGACATAAAAAATTGGTTAGTAGTTCTTTCAATATTCTCAGAGTATTTCACCTCATATTGCATGCCTTTTTAATGCATGCCTGGTGCTGGGCACAAGGAAGAACTAGACAGAGACACTAACCCACAGGTATTTCTAATCTCATGGGGGAAACAATTTGATACATTCTAAATTATAGTAAAAAGCAGGATCTGAAAACTGCATAACAGTATCAGGGAAAAGGCACTGGTAGCACACAGGAAGGGAAAGTATGTTCTCGGTGAGAGAAACAAGATAGGCTTCACGGAGGAGCTGGCATCCAAGCTGGACCTTGTGGCAGAAGACAGGTGGAACTGAGGGCACGTGATCCCTGCAGATGAGGAGCACAATGGCTGCCAAGGCCCAGAATGGGGGAGTGGGGAAAAAGCTGTGCTCAGGTTGTTGAAGAGACTGCATGTGGCTAGAGGACACACCAGAAAATGTGAGAGTAGAGCATGGACAGCCTGGCGTTACCCGTGTCTTTAATGCGTTCTCTTTAATCTTCCAAGGTTTAAGATGGGCATTACATTTGAAAATTACTAGACTTTTATTTAGATATAATAGAAAGGTTACTTTCTAACTCATCTCACTTACTATCCCAAGTCCTGGTCACTTAAGCTCTTCTACGGGTAGTCATACTGCACTCCTAGTCATCAGCTCAGTTAACTAGGATTCCTAGCCTATTTTTATATCAGTGTTTATTTAAATCCTGTATGTCTGGAGTGACATGGTATTCACTATTTTATCATTGAGGAATGCTTTTTGGTACAAATAACTATAGAGTAAACCATAGCAGAGTGGATAACCCCAGAGAGCAATTTGGCCCTAACAGATTAACATTAAAGAACAATGTCTTTATTTTTAAGATTTATATATTTATGCATACAAGAGCTGGGGTGTAGGTCAGAGTTGTGGGGGGCAGTGAGAGGATTCACCAGAGACAGAGTGGGGAGCAGAACAGGCGGACCTACTGAAGTACACTGCTGAGGGGAGCAGCGGGTGAGACAGGAGAGGTCTGCTGTGCCATGTGGGAAGCTCCTTGGCCGGGGATTGAACTCGTGCTGCAGTGGCTGCAGATAGCTTGATAGTGCTGAGACTTGACCCGTTGCACCACCAGGGAGGCCCAAAATACATTTTTTAAAGTATTTTTTAATTCAGACTTTTTGCTAAGTAGATTCGTCTTCACAGAGAGCTCATGAGAAGGTTCCACTCTGTTTATATTTTTATATATTCAAAATCATCTTACCTCTAACTTTATCATGAGAAAGATTTCTTTATTTCTAAACCAGTTTGCTTTGGGATGACTGGTTATAAGCATAGAGAAAATCAAAGACCTCTTTTCACAATTTAGTACTTTCTAATATCCATTCAGATCCATTTACTAATTTTATGTATATATTCTTATTTCCTAGTAGGTGTTCATTTCAAACACATTTCAGAAGCAGGAAGAAGAAACTTAAATAGCAGTCTCTACTTAATTATTATTTCCTCATTTTTTAATCATCTTCATATGTATGCCCCTGCATGCGGCTTAATTGTAGTAGTAGTGTGATCGCTGTTTCCTTATCGTGAAGATAAGGAAAGAGCGTTTGTTTATTCTGTTTCTAGGTGTTTTGACTATGGAGGCCCTTACAATAAAAAGTCAGGTGACATTTCTTTTTCTTTCCTACAGGATATATTTTGGGGAAGTTCAGCTAAACGGCTTAGGAGAAGGTATGAATCAAGGCTGAAAATCATTTGTAGTTAAAAGCTCTCCTGTCTTTACAGATGGGCTTGGTTGCTACCTGTAATACTATGTAACTTGTATCCTAGATATTTATACTATAAGTAAGGAAAATATAAGGTAGCTAGGTGACCTAGAGAACTGCCAGGGAACATCTAATAATTCTCCCAAAGTTCCAATAACTCATTATTCTCTTTTTTTATATAAGTGTCTGTTTTTGTTATTTTCTATAATGATTGTTACACATTTCTGTTGAGCATCAACAAGTTTTTGAAAAATTCGAAATGAGACCCGGAAAGCCTTGTTGGAAGTATCACCTGCAGGCCCTGGTTCTTTTCTAAACTTAATTCTGGGGTGGCAGCTTGGGTGGGAGTGCTGTTACTTTATAAATTGAGGTGATTGACTAGTGCCCCTTCCCTGTCTTTTTGGCCATGTGACACATCTGGGCAGGTGTGATGAGGACTTGTGCAAGCTTTAGGATTAGCAATTGTTTTATTTCTTTGAAGGCAATTTTATGTGGAAATATTAGGTTAGTATCGGATAAATTGAAAGAAAAAATATGTATATGTATATACATATATATGAAATTGAGGTGGCTGCACTTAAGTTGCTACGTGGGTGATGCTAGAGATTGTAAAATAGACTGATTTAGGGAAAGAGAGACTGGGGCTGGAGGTATGGGGATTGTCAGTATTCTCTGGGGAAAAGCTAATGATTTATCTCTTCTGTTAGGTTTCCAGACAGTTCGTGTTGGAACAGTGGGCACACCTGTGGGCACCATCACTCTTTCTTGTGCTTACAGAATTAACTTGGCATTCATGTCCACCAGGTGAGGAAGAGCCAAAGGAACTTTGGCTCTTTGGAATCCAAAGGAACTTTTCCAAAGGTTTTCCCCCACAAACCCCAAAGTGCAGCCTGAAATTCATCTTTGCCATTGCTGAAATCAGTCCCCTTCAGTAGAATAAAATCAAGAAAAGAAAGCAGTTTCCAAACTGGAGAAGCTGCATGTCCCCAAACCACTTTGCCTAGAACATAGAGAGTGGTTTGTGTTTATGGTGAGGGGCCTCTGAGGACTTGGGAGGGGGTGCTGGCCAGGTAGTCTAACAAATACTGCAATCTGCTTTTTTATTACAGGCAGTTTGAGAGGACCCCTCCTATCATGGGAATTATCATTGACCATTTTGTGGACCGTCCCTACCCGAGCTCCTCACCCATGCATCCCTGCAACTACAGGTGAGGAGTAAGAAGGGTGCTGCTGTACACCACAGCAAGGCACACTCACCAAAAGAAGTGGGCCGGGGGTAGTGAGGGGGGAGATCCCACATGGAAAGAAATGATTATTCAACACCCGGCCAGGGAGAATCCCACATGGCGCAGCAGACCTCTCCTGCCTCACCCGCTGCTCCCCTCAGCAGTGTATTTCTGATCTGCCTGTTCTGCTCCCCACTCTGTCTCTGGTGAACCCTCTCGCCGCCCCACGCCTCTGGCCTGCACCCCAGCTTGTATGTATAAATTTAAAAAAAATTTTTTAAAAAAAAGAAACGAAGTGATTAGCTTCCCTTCCTGCTGCCTGTTAGGTGCATCAAGATTTGGGGTATACAGACGGTCTCAGGAAATTCTTGGACATTTTGCATCTTGGTAGTAGTGATTTGACTTTTCTCAGTGGCAGATTACTTAGAGACAAGAGGGACAGTGATTTGTGGCATGTTCTTGCAAAATAAATGGTTTTCAGATTGCCAATTCATGCCATTCAGCTATACATCAGAATCATATGTCTCTGGGCCTAGATCCCAGAAAACAGAATTCTCTAGAGGTTGGAATGTAATGTGTGTAATCAGAAAAGATAGCACCTTTATGTGAAGGACTTGTGAAGTTGAATGGGCTTGTGTTTAGGATCTGGACTTTGTTTCACTGAATCTCTATTATTAATAATCTTTGAGGTTCCAAGTCTGGCCCCCAGCACTGGCCAATACTTTCTCACATAGTATATCAGGTAAGATGTTTTGTTTAAAAAAAAAAAACAAAAACGTGTTGTCATACCCCTAGATGCTGCTCTTCTGGAAATATTTAAAATCATCAAGGACTTAACCCGTCTTCTTGCCATTATGAAGTCTACCTGAAGCAGTTCTTGTCACGACTGTTTTCTTTAACCTGCCTCTGTATCCCTTCGAAATTGATTGCCATTCCCATAAAATTCATGCTTTCTTTTCACTTTAGAACTGCTGGTGAGGATGCTGGAGTAACTTACCCTTCTGTGGAAGACTCTCAAGAAGTGTGTACCACCTCTTTTTCCACCTCTCCTCCATCGCAGGTAGGAGGAAACAGGTTGGGAGGGGGTGGCTGTGATTATTTGGTGCATATGTGCACCCTATAAAATTGTATCAGAATTTAGATACAGTCTCTCCCTGGGAGTGGTGGTGATTATTTCCAGGAGGTTCTTGAGCAGTGAGAGGGAGTCTTCTCCATCAGATAAACTGCAGTATATCTACTTTGTAACTAGTCTTCATGCACAAGATTAAGTGTTACCTTTACACTCCTAGGGACATCTTAAAATTTCCTGGAAAATCAGTCACAGAATTCCAGATGCATTTTGCTATCAGGGAGGTCCACTAACCTACACTTGTTAACTTCTTAGCTGCCTCTGTTTTGAAGAGGTAAATGCCATTCCTGCTAATAGAAGGAGCACAGAAGGAACCAACAATTATTTAGCATAAAATGCCAGCAAGCAAACAGCAGGGTGTTTTTTCTTAATCACTGACACAGATTTCTGCCTATCTTTATTCTCTTTCTGAACATTTTTTAACCATTAACTTTTCCACTTGAATCAGTCTTCAGTGTCAAACCCAGTTGCAATAATGAAGAGGACCCAAAAAATGTTCTCAGCTTCCGGGGAGGAAGTTGTGTGGCCTTGTGTAACCTACATGCTGCTGAGACGGCCTCAGCTGAAAGTCATTTTTGACAGTTGTCTGAATTTCAGGGCACACCTCTTACCCCAGTCACTCATCCTCTACCTCATTGCCTGCGGATGCCTGCTCGCCGTCTCAGTCTTGCCCTCTTTGACTTCCACATTAGATAGGTTCTTGTAGATCCAGCTCTGTTCTGTTTCCCGTTAAATTATCCCCAGATACCGTGGAGATGGATCACGGGTGAATTGGTGGTGGGCTACCCCAGGGGAATACAAAATGTAAAAGACATAAATAACAATAAAAATATGTATTATAAAAAACAACAACAACAACAACAAAAAATTATCCCCAGATGGTTCCTTTTCACCATCATGTTTAGGGCACCCAACAAATTAGCTGTTCATAAGTTTTTATTAGGTGTTTTTCTTTTTTTTTAAAAGATTTATTTATTTATTCATACAAGCTGGGGTACAGGCCAGAGGCATCGGGTAGCGAGAGGATTCACCAGAGACAGAATGGGGAGCAGAACAGGCAGATCGACGGAAATACACTGCTGAGGGGGGCAGCGGGTGAGGCAGGAGAGGTCTGCCGCGCCATGTGGAAATCTCCTCGGCCAGAGCCGGCTGTTGAACTCGCGTCGCTGCTGCCAACAGCTCCACAGCACAGTGTTTAACCGCTGCACCACCAGGGAGGCCCTATTATGTGTTTTTCAATGAAGAAAATATTTGAGTTGATTCCATCCTGGGTTGTTCTGAGATACTGTATTAAAAAAGCTGCTTAGACAGTTTGATTTGGCATTGTGAGGACGGTTATTCCCCTCTCCCAACAAGTACATGTAGCCGTGAGTGTTGCCATTGTGCTGGGAGGGGGTGGTGTCCAGTACGCTCACTGACATAAAAAAACATTGGTCCAAAGGGGTAGGGGAACCCACTTTCTTATAGTGCACATTAATGGGAATAGGTTTTTTTGACAATAAAAACGTTACTATTTTGGGAACCTCCCTGGTGGCACGGCGGCTAAGCACCGTGCTGTGGAACTGTCGGCAACGGCGATGCGAGTTCGACGCCCGGCCGGGGAGATTCCCACATGGCGCAGCAGACTTCTCCTGCCTCACCCACTGCTCCCCTCAGCAGTGTATTTCCGTCGATCTGCCTGTTCTGCTCCCCACTCTGTCTCTGATGAATACTCTTACCACCCCATGCCTCTGGCCTGTACCCCAGCTTGTACACATAAATAAATAAATCTTTTTTAAAAACTGACTATTTTGAGCTTAATGTTCAGTAAACAGTTTTGTTTTACAAGTGATAATTCATAAGCAACATCAAGAGTTCTGACTTGGGAGAAATGAGAGGTGGTGAGGCTGGACTTTAATAAATAGTTGGTCTTCTCTGAGACAGTGGAAATTTGGCCCCCTACCAAAAGTAAAGACAAGACAAGCATTTTCTATACCTGATGTTTGCATAAAAGTCTTTTGACCTATGTAAAGAGAGTATTTTTCATGCTATAACTTGACATTTGCAATTTAAAAATAGATCACACCAAGATCTTACAAATATTGAGTACCCTTGGGTGAGTCCTGTCGGTACTCCTCTGCTCAGAGGTGCTTAGCCTGGTACCATTTGGTGCAGAAATACTCATTTTAAATCTTGAGGATAGAACAGAGGGAGAAAATCCCTGGCCATCAGGTCTCCTTGTTCTCGTAAATATTGAAACAGTCCCTTGGTTTAACCTAGGCACTTGCATAATTGTTCAACAACTTCTATTTGAGCTTTTGTTAGAGTCCAGTAAATACACATTAAGGTGATGTGTTGCCAAGAAAATAAGGGTCATCGTGTCATTTGGGCACAGAGTTGAATCAAGACATAGATGTGTCCCTGAGCCTGCTCTGTGACTTGAGGTCTTGTCTCTAATTCTAACCATGAATTCACTATTTAGTGAGTCTTAAAGATGAAACAGCAAAACCCAGAATCACCATCATGCCCATAATTAACTTGGAGATCATAAAAGTTCTGAAAGTACCCTTTCAAACAGTTTTTTCCCATCAGGTTGCCTTACACCATCTGGGATAGTATGAACACACACACCCACTCTGTACCTGTAGCTGCCGGGACCCACTCATCTTCCCTGGACTGATATAGGAAAACATAACTGAGCATTTTACAGCCCCGGCCAACAAATGTCAACAGTGTAAACCTGTCCCTGCAGACTCCGGGTCCCCAGAAAAAGGCCTTCGGTCTGGCGTGAGCTCAGCATCCTTGTCCTCATTCATCCTCAGCGCACTTAGCATCTGCTCTCGGGCCCTCCCGTTGGAGGCTATTCTCAAGCACCCTCCCACTCTTCGTTGGCTCAAGACAGACCAATGCTTGGTTTGGGTTTCTCTGTTTTGCCAAGTCACACCAGTTTGACTCAGCTTTGTTTTCTGCCTGTTCACCCGCGGGACGGGCAGGCAGTGGAGCATCCGGGGCTGAGCATCTCTTCTTCAGACCCTTCCGGGGTGTCCTTAGGGAGCCGCCTGCTCCCTGCGCCACTCCTGACTTGCCTTTGTGCACTTTAGTCTCTGTTGCTACTGCCTCTTCCAGAGTTTTTTCACTTCTTTCTCAAGTCCCTTTTTTCTTCTTTTCTTTCTCTTGTCTCTGTGTGTGTCTGTGCACAGTGTGTGTTTACTGTCACAAAGGCACATTTTCAGACCCCTACTCCTGTGGTGACGGACACCCTGAGGGTCCCCATGGCAGGACTGGCCTTTTCCCATCAAGTGAGTCCATAATGGGAAGAAGGGGATATAATCAGATGGCATTTTTTAATTTAAAAATTATAAATAAAGGGTTTAGCTATTTAAATGTCCCCAAGTGTTCTGTGGGTTATTCTGAGGCTTGGTAAATGATTTTTGACAGGACATGCCATAGCACAACAGCCCCAGATAGGAATTTGCATTTGCTCCTCCTCCTCCCATTGATGTGAAAAATACATGGAGTTATTTATATCTTATTTCCAAATAAACAACCCAAGAGTGGTATTTCTTTTTTAATATAGATAGGAACCCTCCGGGAGTGGTGGAGAGTGTGATCAGAGAAACTGTTTCAAAGGGACTTGAAGGACAGAGGAAAAAATAGAATGACCCTGGGAAAAACTGATCACTTGGACTCGAAGTTCTGTCTGGGCTTGTGCTCCACAGACCTGCTTGGTTGGAAACAGAAACAGTTAGCTGAGTCCCTGGGAAAAGGGCCGGGTGGGGGGGAGGCGGGTGGAGAAAAGAAACTCATTTTCAGGCTACTGAGGGACTCCAGAGCTGTGAATCTCTATCCCACCACTAATGTCTCTATTTCCTTATGTAAAATGTCGCGGCCTGGTCTGTCTTTAATTAGCCCTTCCTTCAGGCCACCAGCCCCAGGAGGATTGGGCTGCACCCATCCCTCACCTCCACTGACCTTGATCTAGAATCGCCTAGTTTTTCCTCCTTCTCTCCTTTGCCCCTTTGTTTTTCTCTTGCTTAGCTCTCAAGCTCTCGCCTTTCCTATCAGCCTGCTGCCCTGGGCGTTGGATCAGCTGACCTGGCTTATCCAGTAGTGTTTGCTGCTGGCCTAAATGCCACCCACCCTCACCAGGTATCTTTAAAGAAGGGGAGGACCCTGGGGTTTCCTGTGCTGCCTCCCCTGCCCTGAGGCAGCTAAGGGGCCTCGTGAGACCTCAGTGGTACCCTAAATATTCTGAAGCTCAGAACTCTTGTGTAACTTTGGAGGACTGATGTGACTGAGCAGAAGGGACCGCTTACACGTCAGAGCGGAAAGAAGAGTTTCCTGGGTATCTTCTCCCTCTTTCCGTTTCCCTCTGCAGTCATTGCCGTGCATGTCTCCCGTGAACCGGGTCCCAGAGGAGATAAAGGTCCTAGGTTCCCTGCCCACTTGGTGGCAGCACTGGAAAGTGTGCACGCAGATACCACATGCTAGGCCGTGAGCGCCCCCCTGCCCGAAGCTGCCACGATTCACTGTATTTTTCCATTTTCCCCTAAAGCTAATGGTTCCTGGGAAGGAAGGTGGGGTACCCCTTGCTCCCAACCAGCCTGTCCACGGTGCCCAGGCTGACCAGGAGAGACTGGCAACTTACACCCCTTCTGACGGGGCCCATTGTGCTGCCACACCTTCCAGCAGGTGAGTTCGCCTCTTGGTTCTGCTGCCGCTCTGCTGGCCAGGGCGGTGCCTCCCTGTCAGACGCGCTTATTTGGTATCAGCTGAAGGAGCTTTCAGCATTGGCTCAGGTTTGGCATTTACGCCCGAAAAGTGGAATCCTTGCTGTCCCCGATAAGAATCTTAGGTTGCAGCTGGTATGTCAGGACGCTGGCCTGGGGCTGCACCACTGACGGCAAACAGTGGGGGTTGGTTCTCATCTCTGTCGTCTTGTGAAGGGGTTTTCAGCGGTTTTCTCTTGTCCCACGATTTATTCCTTTGACGTCGGTCGGTCCTCAGTGTTCCGAGGACCAGAATGGGGTGTTTACCATAGCCCTGAACTCCAGGGCCTCAGTGTATCCCTGGTGGTAGTTGGGATGAATTTTTTTCATCCATGTGACAGCCTCTTTGGAAACAACTATTTTCCTCAGTGAAAAATGTTTTACATTAAATCTTTGTCTTTTCTGATTACAGAAATGATACATCCTGGAAATTCAAATTACAGAGACACAGATTATATAGAAAGTTCTCATATCCTTACCCTGCATCAATAGCCACTGTTACAGCCTTGTAAAAGATGAGAGTATCTTAGAAGGATTAAGTAACTTGCCCCAGAGCTGGGCGCAAGCCTGTCTCCCCAACTGGAAAGCCCGCACTCTCTTTTCATTACACCCGGAGCTCTCCCATGGGAAGCTGAGGCTGTCTTGCCCTGCCCTGCCCTCCCCAGAGATAGTGATGTTGACTGCCCCACCACATCCTAGATGGATTTCTGGATAATAGAAATTCCTGGTAGTCTTTTCTCATTCCCACAGTGGAGTGGTGGGAGGGGAATCATTTGGGAAAATCTTCCTGTGATGTCCATCAGGGAAAATAATGACTTTCACTCCTGGCTTCCCGGATTTCCACCCTGTCATTCCTCGCCCTGTTAGATCATCAAAGGAAGACCTGTTAGTCATTTTACACACTCATTTTCTGAGCCTTGACCCCTAGGGCGTGTTGGAGTAGCTGACAGAGGAGCCGATGTGAGGGTTCTGAAGTGCACGTTAGGGGACCTTGCCTCAGTGCAGGTCTTGGACTCCAAGGGTCACTTGCATAGCACAGTCCACCCCCCCCACCTTGAACCCCGGGTTTGGCTGGAAGACCCTTGCTGTGCTGCTGTCTGGCGGCCACAGTATATGAGCCCCCGTTTCTGCTGCTCGGCGCACCCCCATCCAGGACTCTGATTTAGTCTGGAGGGCTGGGAAGGGTGGGAGAGAGCCCAACTAACTGAATATGTGGTTCAGAGACCTTTGGGGACAGAGGGGTGAGGGCCAAGGAGGGGTGATGTGGTGCAGAGCACAGGCCGCCTCGGCCCAGATGGCTCTCCAAGAGCAGGGCGAACTCTGGCTGAGCAAGAGTCAGATGTGTGCCTGTTGACGTGGAACAATGGCAGTGTGCTGTGTGAGACACGGCTTAAATTTTACTCTGCACTGTAGTGACAGAACAAAAAAAGAAGGGAAGCTGAACTCTTTCTTAAGTCTGTCTGGCAATAGGTGACTAATTCAAGTTTGAGTCGTTTATTAGAGCTACGCCTGTACGTACGAATACTAAATGCACAGTGACTGATGCTTATTGTAATTTCAGCTAAATCTTCCATAAGCTTCACACATTGTAACACTAAATTTCATTCCCATGTGATTAATATTTGGTTCCCCAAAATGCAGCCCTCTGCTCTGAACTCAAGGGGGGGTGACAGTGCAGCCCCCCACGTATGGCCATTCCTGCATGGGTGGGCTGGTAGATGGCAGCTCCCGCTGTGGGCTGCAGCCCCTCAGGACTCTCTTTGGTTTGAGAATGAGTGCTAACGTCGCATTTCTTTGCAGCGAGGATACTGAAACCGTGTCAAACAGCAGCGAGGGGCGCGCCTCCCCCCATGATGTCTTGGAGACCATCTTTGTCCGAAAAGTAGGGGCTTTTGTCAACAAACCCATCAACCAGGTGATTTTTTTCTGTCACTGCCTCCTGTGGAAACATCTGAGCCCTTACAGTGAAGTCCTGCCCTCAGGGTTATTAACCTGTGATCTGTGACACCACTGAAATTTCTTGCAAAAAGTGTGTGTGGGGGGCACATGAGTGAGTGAGAGAACTTTTCTGTGCATAGGGTTAGTAACCCATGATGCCTCTCCAGAAAAAGTTAAGGACGATGTACTGCGATCTTGTAAGCCTTCCCTGGGAGAGAGACCAGACGCCCTTCAGTACAGACACACTGGCCAGCAGTACCGGGGCTCCGCCTCCCTGGCTGCGGCAAGTGCGTCCTCAGTCCTGCCGGTGAAGTGGTTGTTGCTGAATTACTGGGTCAAGCTTCCAAGCTGAATTCTCAGGCTCCTGGGAAACAAGCTCCTGTTTGTGCTATGAGCTTGTAATGGGAGATGGAGAGAGGGTTGGGGCCTCCAACAAGATAGGAGTTGGGGGGCAGCATGATCTTCTGGGTGTTTCAACTTGGTGGACTTCTCGGCTTCTGGCAGCCTCTCAGGAATCACCCAAGCTCGGACTGGGGTGGGACTAATGCTTGCTTCTGTGCCGCTTCAGGCGACCCTCACCAGCTTGGATGTGCCCTTTGCCATGTTTGCGCCCAAGAATTTGGAGCTGGAGGACGCGGACCCCATGGTGAGTCCCCAGTGCAGTAAGCCCTCCGTCCTGACGGGGCCAGCTGTGCTCTTTGCTCCTGGATTTGCAGCCAGCGCTGGGTCCCTATGACCCTTTGATTGTAACAGTCGTTTGTGCCCACTGCACAGTCCCAGCCCCCGCTCTGCCTTACTCTGAAACAGGTGAACCCACCCGACTCCCCAGGGACGGACTCCCCTCTCCAAGGGAGCCTGCACTCCAACGGCTCCAGCAGGGGCAGCAATGGCAGTTCCCATGATGACTTCGTCATGATCGACTTGGTAAGTCCTGTCCCTCTCCGTGAGCTTACCGCCCCAAGGGGGAGGGGCCTGGGGGGTCCACTGCACTCCACAGGCCTCCCTTCATGGGGCTCCGTGGGCTGGCATGGGCAGGGCACAGGGCAGCCCGGCACTGCGGTCCCAAGTGAAGCTGCCCAGAGAGCCTGTCGGGGAGCAGTAAGGCTTTTAGCCGTGTCTGTGGTGCGGTTCAGCTCCCCGGGGGCTTCCTAGCCAGAGCGTGTGGGTCCTGTTCATGCCTGAGTGGGTGGCCCTAGTGCAGGAAAGGCCTTTGAAGGAAAGGGACATGGACCCAATGGGGTGCTAAACCGAGTCTGTCTTGTTTTTGAAGAAACCGGCTTTTTCTAAAGACGACATTCTTCCGATGGACTTGGGGACCTTCTATCGAGAGTTTCAGAACCCTCCTCAGCTGAGCAGCCTCTCGATAGACATCGGCGCGCAGTCCATGGCTGAGGACTTGGTATGGAAGCTCTCCCCACCACGCTCGTCTTTGACTTCCCCTCCCCCATGGTGGTCATTCCTACTCCACAGGCCTTTCTCTCCTCACTCCCACACCCCCGTGTCCCTGTATCAGACAAGAGACTCCCCAGACACTGCCGTCTGATCACGCGCCACGTTTGCGCTGTGCCTGGCCTGCCCGTGCTCACCTCCTCCCCCCTCTGCACACCCGGAGCGGTTTGCGTGCTGCTGTGGCCTGTGCCTGGCGCCTTCGGCTTGCTGATGCCTTTGAAGCCGGCTTCAGCAGCTCGTGCATCAAGCTGTTAACTTGCCCAGCAGAGGCCGGTGGTGCAGAGCAGAGGAACGGAAGGTCCCGAGTTGGGCTGTGCTCTCCTTTCCCTCCCCCACGGTCCTCGTGTTCAGCAGATCAGTTCATCTACATCCAGCTCCCTCAGCTGCTTTTGAGGGGCTGAGGCGCACCCTGCTTGGCCACACATTCTGGGTGCCCCCTGCCACAAGGTGTCAGGGTCCCTCTGCGCTGGTGGAGGGGGTCCTCTCTTACCTGGAGATACAAGGAATAGCTCTGGGAGTAGGCATTGGGAGGAGCTGCCCTTGACTTGCTTGAACCAGACGCACGCTCAGTAATAAAAAACCGCGGTAACATCATGGTGACCTTTCCAGAGGCTTTCTAGGTGCCAGGCATTTTCCTCAGGGCTGCAGCATGAATCTTCCACGACCTGAGGTAGGTTTTTTTATTATCCAAGTTTACGGAGAACTCCGACACTGTGAGCAAATACCTTGCCCCTGGTCACACAGAGCGGAGTGGGCAACACACAGCCTGGACCTGAGGGCATCTGGCTCCTGATTTTGGACTCGTAGCTGCTCCCTCCCTGCCTCTCCCTGAACTGTGCTGGGCAGACTGCGGCGCCCCCCACAGCCAGCGCAGGCAGACCCTGGGCCGTGCCTCCGGGCTTCCAGGTGTCCGCCCTTGCTGAGTTCTGAGGCCGGAGGGCATCCGGCTCTCCCCACCGCTGGGTCCTGTCTGGAAAGCTTCCAGGACGGTGCGCTCTGCAGGTGCCGTGGTAGTAGTCAGTCTCCAGTGGGTGAAGAGCATTCTGCCTCCTTTTAGCCTGGTTAGATTCAAATTTATGTTAATAGTTGTTCCTTGTGAACAGTCAGATTTACTCCTGATGGTTCTGGTTTCTTCTGGGTTTCACTGTGTTCTTTAATCCCCTCTAACCCAGTTGGGGGTGCGCATGGCTGTGAATGCATGTTCGCGAGCCCCAGGGGATTCTGAGGCCCAGCACGGGGTGTGAAGACGTTTTGTAAACTAACTGACAGAGCTGCACTTGCTGGTTGATTCTGGCGCCACTGCGATCTGTGCCAGGGACACTGAACCTTTAATTCCGCTTCATCGTGGTGGTCGTGGCGCGGCCCTTTTCTGTCTCTGAGTGGGTGGCCCACTCGGACGCATTAGGCGTTCTGTCAACACGCTCCTCCCCTGGGGCCCCTCTCGAGGCCTAAGGTGTGGTGGCTGCTCAGCGCCCTGCGTTCTGCTCTCCCAGCCCAGGACAGCTGAGCCAGCTCTTCGCTCCTTCAGCCGGGTGGCTGGCATGGCCGTCTCCTCAAGGCCCCTGCCTGAATAAGAGCTCCTCTCTCCCCTCCCCATACAGGACTCACTACCAGAGAAACTGGCTGTGCATGAGAAGAATGTCCGAGAATTTGATGCCTTTGTAGAAACCCTGCAGTAAACGTTGGTATCCTCCAGTACCGGCAGCACCCCCTTTCTGTGACCCCAGGAGACAGCCTCCCACTCATCAGCTGCTTCCGTCCCTCACCCTGCTCCAAGCTGGGTGGAGGGGAGACTGGTTTCCCCCATGGGGACCTCGAAGTCCCGCTCTTGCACCTCCTGGAGACTCCATGACAGCAGTCAAACCCGGTAGCATCTGAGAGAACTCGCCCTCTGGCCCTGGAGATGGGAAGACTCTTTGTCACCAAAGGGCCCTCGGCCAGGCCATCTGCTTCCAGTGCCGTCGTCACTGCTCCATGCGGGCTGTCGTCGCGTCCTGCTGCCCACCTCCTGCCCTCGGCCTGTCTGACAACTGGCCGCTCTTGCCTGCCACACCATCAAGCACTTGACATTCCAGCTGGGGGCCCGAGACTGGCATGGAGGCAGAAAGAGGAAGGAGACAGTGCTGGCAGGAGGAAGGCTGGCTCTCCGCGTTGTCTCTCACTTACTCTGGTATCTTCTTCCCCTCTCTCTGCACCCGTGTCTGCACCTTTGGCAGTGTGACAAGCCTCCTGTCCAGGGTGACAAGAACACAGTCGGCCATTCCCACCCTTGATGGTATCAGCCCATCCCTGGACGGGGTCGGGCGGCCCTGGTGGCCGCCTGTGCTCAGCGCCTCAGCTACACGGGGCAGAATCTGTCTCTAGGGGCCTGCTGTGGGGAGTCATAGCAGATCTTCTCTTTCCTCTCTCCTCCTCCTGTTGCTGCTCCTTGGTTCTAGAACACAGTAAATATTTATTACTTTCAGAGAAATCAGATATTTTATAGAGAAGGTATGTTTGAGGCTAGCTGTTTTCATTTGGGGAAGGTGGAGGGCCTCTTCCTGAGGTCGGCCTCCCCCACTGGAGGGGCCTCCGCTTCCGGGTTGCTGCTCTGCGGCCCTTCCCTCCGTCTGTGGAAGGTGGTGTCTGAGAACAGGCTGGCTGAGGGCAACAGGGGCCCCCAGGCCGCTGCACTGAACTGACAACAGGCGTTACTGTGGACACCTACGTGTTCCTGGTGAGAACCTTGAATCTCCAGCTTCTGCCACGTGATCGACTCTGCGCTGGCAGCTGGGAAGTCTTGGGTGCTGACTGTGATGCCTCCCCAGAGTGGCGCCAGAGTGCCCTCCCCGCCCCCCACCTGGGCAGGCCAGACTGGCCTCTCCTTCTGGGGCTCCTGTTCCTGTTTCTCTGGGCTGGATTATGGGCTATTTCCTCCTTGAGCCTGCACCTGGCCACCACCTTCCCTTACTCCCAGCGTCTGTACCCTGCCCTGAGGTTTCCTGGTTGGATTGGTTCCTCGTTGAGAAACCAGAGCTGGACATGTGATTGTCTTAGCCTCCAGGTCTCGTTACTTGAATAAGTCAAGTGCCTAGCCTCCCCACGCGGCCATCCCTCTCCCGGCCCCTCGGGTGGTCCTGGCCAAGGAGCACGAGGCCGCCTGCCCCCTCTCCTGGCCCACCGGGGCACTCCTTGGCAGCAGCTGGTCTTGAGGAGAGCAGGCAGCCTCTGCTGCTCGTTAGTAAACTGCATGCGACGCTGTTCCCACCTGCAAGGCTGACCTCGGGGGCGGGCGGGGCGAGCACGGAGGCCGTATCAGTGAGGCTGAGCCTTGCCTGTGCATGCCTCTGCTGTCACAAAAATGTTCCCAGCAGTCGTGTCCAAGTGGCCTCCTACTAGCTCTGGGCCAGCACAGACCCACGGCCTGCTAAACCAATCCAAGCTTACCCCAAGGCCCTGGGTAGGTTACTGGCACCCCCCACCCCCCAATATCTCAGCCGCTGCCCTCCTTCCAAGGCCTTGCATGGAAAGGCTTGTTAGCCATTGTCCAAAACAGTTCTCTTTGACCCCTCGTCACTGGGCCCTGGGGGCAGCAGCCTTTCTCAGGACCCCATCGGTGAAAGGACAAGGGAGGCTGAGCCCTGACTTGGAGCTGAGCCCGGAGGAGCAGAGCAACTGTCAAGGCCGGCCCTGCCCCTCAGCCCTTCCAGGGAAAGGTGTGAAGCCTGGACTGACTCCTGCAGCACCCCAAGACGGGGCTGGGGCCAGCCTCTGTCTCCGGACAGCAGAGGCCTGCTCCTCCAGCCTACCTTGTTTGGAAGTACTGAGCTGTACTTTACAGTGTATTAAGAGATTTCCAATAAATTTTTTTCTGTACTTTACAGCTTTCTGTCTTGCAAGTTGTCTGACACCCTAGCCTGTTCCCACTCCTGCGGAGGTTCAGGGCAGCAGGCTCCCTGGAACTTGGGGGCGTCGCCGCTCACCAGAGTTCACCTCACCTTGGTCTGCTCCAGAGCAGGTGAGCACCCCCTTTCCCTTGGCTGTCATGCTGCCGTTTCTGGGCTTGCAGTTAGCACTCAGGGAGCTAATGTGTATGAAGCTTGGGGCATGTGTCTTCCCGTAGAGAAAGCGCCTTTGTCTTGCACTCTACCCCACCTGCCATGTTCTGGCACAAGCTGGGCAGGGAGTGTGCGTCTCCCGGGCTGCACAGCCTCTGCGCCCCTGAGGGGTCTGGCTCAGCAAAGGGCTGAGTGAGTGAGGTAGCAGAAGGGGCCCACGCAGGTTTGTTTAGCTGCCCTCATCTGCCACACAGCTAGGGCATGGGCTGGTCTCTGAGGAGCCCTGAAAAGTAGAAGCGCCCCCGGAGGCTCTTCCGGCCTGGCCCCTGGGGCTTCTGTGCAGGCGTCTCAGCCCTGGCAACCCAAGCCCCTGCCTCCTGGTTTGTGTCCAAAGTGGCGGAAGGGAGCCAGCGTCCCAGAGGCAGCGGCGGTTCTAGAGGCAGGAGACTAACTGCCCGGCCACTGCTGGCTGGTTGTCCCCCCCACTTGCAGGCTGAAACCGGGTCCGGGACAGAAAGGAGCCAGTCAGAAAACTAAATGGGGCCCACACCGGGCGCTGGGAGCGCTTGCCCGCGACGCCTGGCCCTGCAGCCAGTCAGGAGAGCCGCTGCCCTGGAGTCCCCACCCTCAGTTGGCACCCCTCAAAATGAAATTCAGTTGCCCGAAACCTGACAAGGGTTTCCTGCCCCTTTAAAGCATCTCCCTCCACTCCACCCCCAGAGACCGCAAGGCCAGGGAAAACTGACTTGCCAGTCACTTGGCAGAGGCTCTGCCAGGAGCCCAGCCCGTGCAAACAGCTCTCCCGGCTCCCTGCTTGCGTTGCCTGGGTCACTGCTGCTCCTTTCAAAACAGTCACCCGGCTTAGGTCGCCGGTGGCTTCTGCATGCTACCCGGATGAAGGCCACACTCACTTGTAGACTGGTTATAACCACGTCTTCAAAATACTGCTTGGTGAGAAAAAGAATCATGAGGGTAAAAAAGAACAGGCCCACATCAGGCCGCCATCACCTCCGGCTGCAGTGGGCCGGCAGCAGCAGCTGGAGCTTGGCCTTCCCTGTGCCAAGTGGCCCGCCCTCCCGGTGACAATCCACTTCTATCTTAAATTGTGGTAAAATACATGAAAAAGACTTTACCACCTCCATCTTTAAATCAAACCTGCTTGAGAGAGGGGAGGGAGGGGAGAGGAGGGGAGGGAGGAGAGA